>JAWPHD010014121.1:0-63521 GCA_037043455.1 Cyrtodaria siliqua
TGGTACCACCCGCTCTTCATATCTAAAACAGTAAAATATTTATTTCCTGAAAGAGCATCCAGTATTTCTTCTATTATGGGAGTGCGTATAAGTCTTTCATAGTTTCTTTGGTTTAACTGCCTATAATCTGACACACATACGTATTTCACCAGACTCTTCCTAATAAAACAATGTTGGAACTCCCATGGGTGAATAAGTGACTTTCTTATCACTCCTGCCATCTGAAAGTTGCTGAAATGGAGTACGAACTTCTCTAAGCCGATGGTGGTATAAATCTATGTCTCTGTTTAAAAAGGAATTTCATTCTCCTCTTAAATCTATCTATGTTAACTGAAGCATATCAGTCCAATTGTCTGTGTCGCTTGTTGAAAATATATCACTGAAAGAAAGGATAAGGGTTTCTAAATGACTATGTTGTTCTTTATTTACCCTTCAGAACCAATATTGAATTCTGATCAAGTAATGACTGTATTTCATACTGTCTGTTCGGTTGCTGGGGCATGTTGATCTAAGCCTGTAACAGAAACTGATTGATCTCACAAAGTATTTCTTGTGGTTGAATGGTACTGTTCTGGAAGTAATATTAGATATATGAACTCAACGTATCCGGTTTTCCTTGTAATGTAAGAAATTAAAGTCGGTTCAATGTCTATATCCTCTTGCAAATTGCTAAGTTTTTGATTCTGTAAGCATAGCACATTGTATTTGAATGTGGAATCTCTGTCAATGGTTCCTGAAAAAAATAATTGAAACTATTTGGTGGAAGAGTAACTTTCTTCTTTCGGCACACTTGACAATTCCTATGTATTCTTGTTCCTCTCGAGCTCCTTGCTACTATCCCATACTTATAAAGCTAATATAAGGACCTGTAATGGCGCTTTCTGTAAATATTTTATCACCGTACTGTCTTTGCAATCCTGCATAAACCCTGTAAAACGTTTGTCCCCTATTTTAACAGTTGTATCACCCGGCTTTCACATCCTCTAAAACAAACATTAAACATCCCTTCCTTGCTAGGATCTAATGCCTGCAATGATATGTTAACCATTATGTAACTTAATATGCATAGAATTGCCATTGGCACATCTATAGATTCCACGTGGTCTAATCACGCATCTCTATGTCATCAGGTGTCGTTAAAAAACGATTCTGAAAGAGAACAAAAACAATCACCTTATCTAACAGTGGGGGGCAGAAATTTCATGTCCAATTAATGAAACAAATGTTTCAATTGACATGTCCAACTAAACCAACTGGAATAGACATTTATTTAATTTAGCATAAATTGACAAATTGTGGGCGAAAAGGTGTGAAGTCTAAATTCCCCTCCAAATCACTTGTTGCAGATTAATAGGCATCATGGTTTCCTAGAATGATCCAAATTTGCACGACACCACCAAGATGTACATGCCCTTCCTGTCCGCATCGCCAACAAACAACTTTCCCATTGTTGTTGTTGTTTTACTGCCATCATACTGCTGCTGCAGGTGGCGGTTGGCCAGGCTGCTGCTGCTGCTGAAACTGGTCTCGGCGATTGATCTATGAAATAATTATCAATAGAAAGCCTAATGTTTAGTTTTCAAGTCATTCACCTCTGCTCCAATTTCTAATTTGTTGCTTGATGCACATTACCTATCGGCTCTTTTCCAAACCTGTGCGACTTACATGTAAACGAAAGTAGCCCTTGTGCTCCTGTTCCATCTTTCTCAATCGAATCTAAAAGAATCAAAACTGTGTAAGCGTTTTTCATAATGCACACACATCGTTCCTCATATGGACTTCAATCATGCCAAATAATTGAGAACATAGAAACTTGTTACTGTCCGATGGTTTAACAAACATTGTTCCTCTACCGCATGCTGCATTGTGTCCTCCAGGTTGGTAGCAAATTGGCAACATCATTTTTTACTTACCTGTATCATACTGAAATATTTGCGTACATATATCTGTGCCATGATCAACAGATCCATAAGCTGACTCAAATTTCTTCTGTATTTCTGCAATGTCAACATCTTAGTCCCTAAATTCTTAAGATTTCGGCTGCATCTCTACGATGGACATCTAATTTGCCTGATTGATTAATCACAGAATGTTCTTTTTCTGAAAGAAGGACAATTCAATTCATTTTCCAGGTTTTTTAAGTGGAAAAATGTCTGAAAAGAAATTAATCTTGGTGGTTGCACATACTTCTGTTAAACCACTGATGCGGAGAAATAACTGGTTGACTTCGCCCACGCACCCTGATGCTACAGTTTCTTTCATCCAATTAGGACAAGTCCTCTTTCGTGTCTGATTTAGGTTTCAAACCAACTCCTAAAAGCATTAACCAAATTGGCTATTCCTCTGCTGAAAATTCAGTCCGACATTTTTAAACAATATCAAATGCATACAAATATCAAAAATAATACAAAATTACAAAGTCTTAATCATAATCTACAAAGCTGTATTAAAATATCAACTTAATAATCCACATATTCTATATCTACAAAAGGGAGTTAATTCAATTGTCACTGTAAAGGGAAGTAATTCACTGTAAACTCACAATATTACAATAACTATTACTGCTAGACACTACTGCTTGGGGCTGTTTAATCTATCTGTCATCTGCAATGCTATCAACCGATATATATCTAGCTGCAAAATGAATTACAATTATTAAATCTCAATCATGTTTTTCTTATCTCACTGGAATATTAAAACTCAATAAAACAACAACCCTATTTCACTATTTAGTAGACGATCTTTTACGCCGTCACTAATCAACTATCAAGCTCTACCTTTCTAAGCCGTATACTATCTAATATATCCTACACTTCCCAAAATAATGAATTAACCAATAATTAACTAAGTAACCTCTTAACTCTCATTGTGACCGTACACAAACAAATGAATAATAAAAAAATAGTTAAGTCAAATTACAAATAATTTTAATCAAAAAAAAATATTTTTCAAAACAAAAAAAAAAATAATTAAAGAACAATTTCAAAGTTATTTTTTAATAAAAAAGAAAATTCAAAGTATATCTCTATAACGTAAACTTTGTATTAAATTTACAGAGTGTAACTAAAGAACAGAACTATCCCTTAATAAATAATCTGATTTAACGTTTCTAATAATCTGGATTTTTACACTGCAAAACACAAGTCTACAATTCGATCAACCTGCAAATATGTTAACACATTATTTTATTTTTCTTCACTCCACACAAATACCTTGACTCACTCAGTAACTCAATATTATCACTATGTTGATACACCAATCTTATACAGTATATGTCCAGGTAATTTCCAGGTAATTAGTGTCAGGAGAGATGTAGGTCAGTTCTCCATTGTATATGCGTTCCGAATCACTGCTCTGCACTCGTCTACTCACTGGTCACTCACTGCTGCAAGTACATGGTCACTGTACATAGCTACACCTAAAGTTACACACTGTGGTCACACACACTGTTGGTCACATTCTCTTTCCTCATATGGAATAATAAAATAGTACCTTCTCATCATATGAAACACTTGTATAATCGGCTCCTTCGCTACAACAATCTGGTCCTTCTTTATGTAGAGGTATAGGGTTCTTCCTTTTGCTGGGCGCCATTAGTAATAGGGGCTTGTAGGGACCCGTAGTTACAGACAAAAACACTCCTTCATGGTTCCACATTAATCTCATAATCAATCGATAACCATAAGCATATGGTGCTATGGTGGTCCTGATTGATTTTATACAATCACGTCAATATACCTCACATCGTCACTCTCATACCCAAATTCCTCCTTCCTTAATTAACACTCTATACTTTAATAATTATCTGATTATATTAACTTATTTACTTGCTTTACAAGTGTCCATTTTGAATTACACAATTTGAGAAAACTACTCCCATTTTAACATTCTAATCTTTTCCCTTTAAATATTTCCTTCCAACTGCCCAGAAGAGTTCCATGATTAAGCGTAAAATATACAACCAATAAGAATTGAAGCATTATGAACTGGCCATTTTAATTGTCCAATCAAAATAGTATGTTACACTTCAATACACATATCAATATATTGTTCACTGGTTAAAGTATTCTTCCATAATACAGTAAAGGGTATACTTCCTTCATATAGGGTTAAAGGTACACTTTCTACTATATAGTTAAAGGTACACTTCCTATACTATAGTTAAAGGGTACTTATCGTAATGAACTTAACTATTTAAAAGAATATAAGACTAACACATCTTTAGTGGAGAACTGACTACCCACATACACCCCTCCACGAAAGAAATGTCTTCCTAGACATTGGTGTCACTATACAGACACTATTGGCCTGTGAGATGTGCTGTGGTATTATGTAATAGGGGCATTGTAGAGGGACCCGTAGTACAGGACAAAAACACTTCTTCAATATTTCCACATTTATCTCATAAATCAATCGATAACCCCAAAGCATATGGTGCTATGGTGTTCCTGATGATTTTATACAATCACGTCAATATACCTCACATCTTCAACTTCTCATACCCAAATTCTCCATCCTTAATTAACACTCTATACTTTATTAATTACTGATAATATTAACTTAATTTACTTGGCTTTAACAAGTGTCCAATTTGAACTACACAATTTGAGAAAACTCCATTTTAACATTCTAGATCTTTTACCTTTAAAAATTCCTTCCAACTGCCCAGAAGGCACGCAAGCATAAACAACACGTAACATACACACGTACAGACACATCATTACACACACCCACATGTACCACACTCACACATGTACAAAACGTAACACACACGATCATACGTACACCCACACACTCGCGAGCAAGCATGACACGCACGACACAGCACACAATGACACACACACGCACACGCGGGGGCTACTCACATCGCGCAAGTACATACATGTACACACAAGCACTTGACAACCGACTGATACCATTGAATCAACGTCTGTTCATGGAACCTGACAATGAGTGTAAAATATCCGTGGTAAATGTGTCTTTAATTACTATTTTGATTTCTAACTTGCTTACATCTTTTCTCAAAAATTACTTTAAAGTCGTATTTTTTACCTGTGCCAGATTTTTTTTTTCTGTTTAAAATAATGATTTAGAAAGCTTATACAATATAATTTTACCAAATTACAGATTTAAAAATGGATCATATTACTAACCTATTACAATAGAAGAGTGGTCAAAATGCAGGATTTGGATTGAATAAATGTCATTTACAGAGGCGATATTGTATCACAAAGCAACGGTCAACCGTCCGTTGGGAGTAAAACGGTAAACACGGTTGATCAAAAGACTGTGGCAAACAAGTAGAAAGTACTCTATAATTTCTGTAAATCTTATTTTAAATGCAAAGTATAAAAATGCTATATACCCAGATATGTATGCACCTTTATACTGTATTACACAATGAGCGGGGTCTTCAGTCATACAGTGAAGCCTCTTCACTGAGTTCACATTTATATCCGATATTATGAGTTACTAAGAAACGACTTATGGACGATTTTACTAAGAACGACATATGGCCTTTCGTATTTTCACAATTTCTGTAAATTACACATTATTTACGATTTCTAACGTGAATATTTGGTAATTGAGGACATCATTTACAGATACAGATTAAACGATAAAACTGGGAAGACAGGGTACCGAACGAAACAATTTAAGATTTGTACCCTGGATTGTTTCTCAGTAGATGTTACCTTGGAATATAATCAGGATAATAGTAAAATCGAATGTTTCTCGGAACACAGGGTGAACAACCGGAAATGTGATTATAATGAATACATAATGCTGTATTTCGGTGCTACACTACTGTGTGGATGGTTTTACCGAGTATAAGGCGATCATAAACGTTTGTGCGTAAACCATAAAACAGAAATAGTGAAGTACAGACAGTTGGACAGTTTCTGCATGCACGGACTGCATTACGTTCGTATTTTTATGAGGGGACTTACGATTTCAGAAATTGTCCCCCAACCCACTGTGTACTATATTTTCACATGGTGTTGATTGAGAAAGCAGGTCGATCAACTTACAAAGCTCGTATGTTTTACGACGGATAACGCTCTGGGCAAACACTGGCGGTGTTCAATAATGCTACAAACGGTCTTCAAGATTGCTCGGTCATAAAGTCAAAGAGTACATTTTCAACATAAAACTCGTGATTTTTCCCGTTCGAGAAAATTTGCCTCCACTCGCAACATCCCGGTTGTTGTTGTAACTATACAACGCATTTGTAACGAGCAATCTGATTGGATGATTTTTATTTATTCTATTCTATGACATAATTAAATTCAAAAAATGTAATCAGTCGTTAAAATGCATGTAATATAAGAAGAACAATCGGATGTTGTGAGTGAGGCCCATTGCTTAAAATGAAAAAAAATGATACGAATTTTATGATGAAAATTTACTCTTTGAACTTCGGATGAAAGGGTAACCTTGAAGCACTTTGAAGCATTATTGAACAAGGCTAGTGTTTGCAAGAGCTTTGTAGCTTTGTCCCATGGTAAAAAGTACGAGCGTTGGAAGTTGACCATCCTGCTTCCCGTTTAACGCCATGTAAAAATATAATAAATAATGGGTCTGGACATTTTCCCGTCCTATGGCCTTGAAAAATCTTCTTTGAGAGGCACAAACAAATGGTTATAGGTAGATTGATACACTAAAAAGTAATTGGTAGTCGATAACTACGTCAGTTGAGGTGATAAAACAGCAACGTTAGTATTCTCACATACACGTGGATCTGTTTGCAAATATAGTTTACGTAGACCTTGGCCAATTCCATGACAGACGTTGATTCAATGGGTACAGCCAAAACCGTATGATGTATATATGTCTTATATGCCTTACTTCAGATATGGGTATGGGTAGATTAGCCGATGAAAGAGCCACTATGATTATTTGACTGTATTCACCCGTTTTCACGGAAAAAAAATCAACATTTGTAAATAAAGCTACATCAGGGTGGGGGTAATACAGTTTGCACTCTGAATAGACCCTAGACATCTCAGCTAAAATATCCGTGTATTGCAACACCGTTAGTCTTTTGGTCTGTATGGGGCTTCACCCGGAACCTCTACCAATGGGGAAACAGCCCCAGGAATCCAATGTCACTCCTGACTTCCACCTGGGCCTTGACATCTGTGCATACGATATCATACATCTTGCCTGGCACATATCGTCTGGTAGATAAGATAAATAAGCGACAACTGTATTTTGGCCCGTTTCTCACACACGCAGGACTTATGTTGTAAAATAAAGCTACATGAGGGTGGGGTTGGGTGGCGTGGTGGTAGCCAGAAGAGGTCTCATAACAAGATAACCAGCGAATAAATTTGTTAATAAAGGGAAAACATGAATTAACAATATAAAAACAGTTCACAGTAATAAAATAAAACAGCAAATCCTAAATATATACCATTTTACGATTGGTGGTGGAGGTGGGGAGAGAGGGTTTGGGAAAAAGATGAATAAATAACAGATAAAATTCAATTAACCAATAATAGATATAGGTCAATATTATTTTAAATAACAGATACAAAGCATAATTTTCGTCAATTCATAACTTTCACACCCTGTCATTAGTTACAAATTTGAGATGTTTCCCCAATCTCTAATATGAAAAATCCATATATGGTGTTTTAAAGCAGGCAAGCACCGTCTCAGTGATAGTCATGCGATGTTATGGTATACATCAATACTCTCTTCATCATATCCGTAGAAAAGACCTCGAACTCAACCGCCTCAATCATCTTGAATGCATTTGTATAGAGCTTTGTCTAAACAAAAATCGATTCCTGTTAGGTTACTTTTTTAGACCACCTTTTATAGACCACCTAAATCCTACTCTTGGAAGCAACAAACACAAGCCGGTTGACTCGATTTGAGTCTTTTCATAAGAGGTAATGTAGTGTGCAACATCTTTCACGCCTCCAAGCACCAGTTTAAGTGATGTTCTACGTTGAAGCCACACAGATTGGGCTTGATGATCCCAAAGGACCAGTAAGAAATAACACTACGGAGTTGTAGTCGTGGCGACTTTTATTGCTGCCACACAGCACTAACCAAACGCTAGTGTGAATATCAATAAATACTGAATAAAAAGGATGAAACGAACACAAACAAGAGATAAAAGTAGCATTCTCGGTTTTATTAAATCAATCTGTTCATGGGAGGTAATATACTGCGCAATAACTCCCACGCCTCCTAGCACCGGTTTAAGCGATATTCTACGTTGAAGCCACAAAGATTGGGATTGATGATCCCAAAGGACCAGTAAGTAATAACACTGCTGATTTGAAGGCGTTATGACTTTTTACGGCCGCAACGCACCATTAAACAAACGCTATTGTTAATGTCAATAAATAATAAAAAAGGGATCGCTTGGAAGCATCAAATACAAACAAATAGTCTAATTACTAGTCGTGTTGTGCCTAGCCTTTCCTAGACCAGGATACAAGATATCATTGTCCTATTTATGGTATTTTCAATTCAAAAAGCCAAAGGCAAAATCATTTACTCGGCGTATTTGGCTATATGAACAAGGCGACTATAATCGCATGAGAGAGCATGCTACAATGACTAATTGGAACTACTTCATCCACGAAGATATTAATATATATATAATTATGTACTTAATATAATACACAAGGTCACTGACTTGAGTCACGAGTTCATTCCCAATAAGACCGTCCGCATAAGGCATCGTGAGCCTTCTCGGATAACTAATATCATCAAACGCCAAAACAGGGCTAGATAAAAAAGCCAAACCAAACTGAATTACCATTCATACAAATTCAAATTTATAAAAATGAGATATAGGGTCCTATAGAAACCACAGCGTACAAATGAACATATAAATGAACACTTGAAGTGGAATAATCACATAATGTATATTCGTAAGAAAATATCAGCCAACATTTGGCTACTGTCAAGAATAAAATCATATATTCCTTTAAAGGACAGGATAATATTTTATAAGGCATACGTTCAATCTCATCTGGATTATAGTAACATAATTTGGGGAAATACGACGAAAACTTGGTGTAAAGTAAGTCATTTGAACCTGTATAGCTTTCATGTGTACTCCATGATATGCTTTTAGGATCTTTAATAAAGTTTTCTTCAACAATAGTTTTAAAAGACCTATACTTAATAGATTGACGAGTATTTGTTTTATCTTTAAAATTTAATTTACGTGTACAGAAAATTGGATAGTTGTCACTAATGCCAAGTTTTTGTACTTTAACACATATAATATTTTCTTCATAATTAGTATAAATATGATTTATGATACTTTTTGAAATGGTACATTCCCTTGTTGGTTCTTTTACCATTTGAACTAGCCCAAATGATGAAATATAATTAGACCATTCTATATTTATCTGTGGATTAGGTGTATAGGTGTATGTCTGTTATTAGTGTTTTAATTGTTGCTACTGATTCAGAGAGCTTATGGACATGTTTGAGACCATTGGTATTGATACCATGCAGTATAGAGTTTACCATTATCAAACCTTCTTGTGGTTATTTGATTTCTGTGTATTGCGTACAGGTGATATTTGTGCCCCCAAGTGTCGGCTAATCTGTTGATAATACCTGTGATCTGGTGCACAAGTTTCTCCATTAAATGCTCTCTTTTAGTTTGAAATTGTTTTCCGTCCATGCTTTGTGAATGGGTCCTGATACTTCCAACTCGTGACTGTCTAAATCGAGACTAACTGAGCATCGGACGTTCTTCACTCTGGTCGCAATTTTATATACCTATGTCACCAGACAAAGTGACATCTGACTTGACTTTTGCTGTGAAAAGATTGAACAGCACATCTGGCAGAAAAGTAATGTGTGACCTTGCATCGTCCTGCTTTATTTTGTATGTAGAAGATCCCGTCAAAAGGATGAACTGTATTGATATGATGTTCTACTGAACTCTCAGTCTGAGTGCATTTGATATTTTCCATTTAATTTGTAGTGATTTCATCAGGTGTTGACTGATGTGTAGAAGTTTCCATTTTCTACCAGAAAACGATTTAATAGTTTCTCGCTTTTATTGTGAATGAATGGTAGCAGAAATATAACATATCCTTTAGAATTAGAAGCACAGAGTATAACCATATAACCAAATACCACTACTTGTAATAAAAACAGTGGGGTGTCCACGCTGAATGTATAGATCTAACTACTTTTTCTCAATATAACTATGATTAAAATCACTTTAAAATAGTTATTTAAATCCAAATGTGTGCAACAGTTCCTTTGGTATAACTTTTATTTCCAGAAATATGCTGTTGCAAACACGAATTTGCTATACTGGTATATACAGAGCTCTCATAAACACGTCTTATCACTATACAGTCCTATGCCTCTTTTCAGTCAGGATTCATTCCTGGCGATTCTACTATTAACTAACTCACTTATATGTACAACTCATTTTGTCAGGCAATTGACGCCGAAAAGGAAGTCCGAGTAATATGTTTTGATATAAGTAGAGCATTTGATGGCACAAAGGTCTCTTGGTCAAACTCAAGGCTGCAGGTATTTCTATAATATTATTAAACGTATGGTTATTCCCGGACAAAAAATCGAAATCGAACAAAATGAACGCCGGTATTTCACAAGATTCTATTTTGGGTCCTCTTCTCTTCTTTGTATATATTAAGACCTTGTTTCTAATATCAATTCAAACATTCGCTTATTTGCTGACGATACAAGTTTGTACCTTATTATTGACTTGCGTACTGAGAATATAATTAATAAAGACATCCAACAAATAGTTGAATGGGCGCAGAAATGGCTAGTTACTTTAAATCCTTCTAAACTAAATCCATGTTAATATCTCACAAAATAAACCCACCTTATCACTCATTACCTTTCTCTACTTTTCTTTATTCATACATACTATTTTCCTTTTTCTTCGTTTCTGCATTCCTGAATTCATTCTTTAATGTAAATCGACTAATTTGTCTTGTTCCTTAAATTGTTACTATTATTTGTTTTTCTATCTATTTACCACTCCATGCATTAGTTCTATCAATTGATACAAGCATATTTAAATTTCAGCTTTACCACTGTCTTATCTTTACCATATTCAGCCGGTGGATAAGAACTTCTATAAGATTTTATCTTTCGTTCTTGGGTACAAATATTGTGTGTTGATGTAGCTATTTGGAAATAAAATATGTTTAAACGAACGTTTGTGGAAATTTCAACCATCCATTTCCCCCAGGCCTTTATTCTGTTTTCCTTGGCTGAATCCATGTAACATAGCGTAGCGAAGAAATCAAAAGCAGCCCGGGAGACCAAGGCTACAATAAAGCTTCTTTAAAAATGTTGACATTTCAAAACGAGGTCATACCGAAAAACAGATATGATCGATGATTGGTCAGTCAGTTTTTAAATCCCGAAAGGCTGATGGTTACGTTCATTGTTTGTCCTCAATTTTGTTTTGTTAGTCCCTTAATAGTTTATTCTCTTGTTACTCTGGCTTCTGCCAAGGCATCGAGTACTTGCTTTCTAGGCCTAGAACCGTGTGTAGCTTTATTTACAACAAAACGTCATGCACAAATGGACTTTCATTTACGTGAAAAAGTGACGAATACAGTCGGCTTTTTGCTAATGGGTGCTTTAATCGCTAATCTTCCAAGACCGATATTTGCAAGTAAGACATATGCATCATACGGGTTTGACTATCCGAGACTAAAATACACGTAAGGAAGCATTACGTTAACTCGAATTGTTTTATCAGTTTTGAGATTTTAAATCGACATATTTATATAATCGACAAACTGTACATAGCTTGAAATAAATATCTCGTATATATCAGATAAATATCTCGTGTAATACAGATACTACTCATTGCGTCGAATAACTTTTTATTGATATATTTTTATTTGTTTTGTTTATACGCGATATAATGAAAAGAAAAAGTTGTCAAGTTCACACGAAGGCACGAATGCGCTTACTTGTTGGGTTATATCGTATTTCTCAATTTATAATAACTCGAGTTAATTCTACTGAGGATGATGTTGTTTCCGCACATATCACTCTGTGCACTACTTTCAAGGCTGTTGTAAACGATAAGCAAAATAAACTGCCTACCATGTACTGGATTCCTAAATTACATAAAAGTCCATATAAGGCTCGCTTTATTTCTAATTCTAGTGCCTGCACCACAACAAACATCTCCAAACTTTTAACTTCTTGTCTTACTGCCGTTAAAGATCACGTTAAACTATATTGTGATAAAACTTACGAAAACTCTGGGATAAATTTATTTTGGTCTATAAAAAATTCAGGAGACGTTCTGGATAAAATTTTCAATAAAGGTCAAGTTTCATCAATAAGCACTTATGACTTCTCTACACTATATACAACCTTACCACATCACCTTATTAAAGACAAGCTAATTTCTCTTATTAAGAAAACATTCGCTAGAGAAAATACTACATTTTTGGCATGTAATGATATTAAAGCGTTTTTTACTAACGGCAGTTTAGACAATTATACTATGTGGACTTGCTATGAAGTTTGTGAAGCACTCATCTTCTTATTAGATAACATTTTCGTCAGGTATGCAACCACCGTTTATAGACAAATTGTTGGTATCCCTATAGGTACGAACTGTGCACCACTTGTCGCAGATTTGTTTTTATTTTGCTATGAAAGAGATTTCATGTTGAGTCTTTCACCAGATACCCAGGCAGATGTTATTGAAGCTTTTAATGACACCTCTCGGTATCTGGATGACATACTGAACATTGACAACTTCTTATGGGGTGTATCTGTCTCAACTTATTCGTTTTTCTAGAGCTTGTACTCGAGTTGAGGACTTTAATATTCGTAATCTCTGTATAACTAAAAAGTTACTCAATCAGGGTTACCGTTACCATAAACTTCGTAAAACCTTTGCAAAATTTTATTATCGTAACCCTGATCTTCTTTCCAAATATAAAAGTAATTTAAGGACTCTTCTGCGACAAGGACTATCACAACCTGTCTTCTACGGTGATGTGATTTATAAACTTCGTAAGATTCTTGGTCATGATCACTTTCATACTATCTTTGTTATACTTGTTAAAAAGTTTATCAAAAGAGGTTATGACTCTATCATTTTGCAACGTACTGCATGCTTGGTGGTGGACCCTTTTACAGTTCGCCACTATGCTTTCCTCTTTAATTGTACGATGACCGGACAGGCTGTTGACCCTATGATGACGCCTACCTAAAGCCCATTGGGACGGTGGCGTTTGATGTTTGTCCATGATCTTTCTTGTCGTGCCCTTAATGGTTTATTCTCTTACTGCTCTGGCTTCTGCCAAGTCATTGAGTACCTTCATTGTGGCTTTCTAGGCTATTGTTTTTTTGTATTATATTTACACGAGCATATTTGTGTTTTACTTATATTGCCTATTGATGCTGCCTTGTTAGTTAGAGATTAGATCATGACGGGGATTTCTTTATTTACACTGTCCTGTTTTAATGAGTAGGGTAAGTGTGAGGTTTGGTGCACCCTAGAACCGGTTTAAACCCACAATGGCCTACTTTGCCACTGACCGTTCCAAGGCGATAGCCCTATTGTAAACCCTTTTGTGTTTGTGATGTCGTTTACTTTTATAATAACTTTTGCCTTCTTGTTTGTCTGTTTCTATGTTTGTTTCTGTGTTTTGTGGTTGACTGTCCTCCTTGAATGCTACTTTCCCTGCCCGATCTTTTTATATTTCTTGTTATGATATATATCAATAAATGGATATATTTGTGAAAAACGTTGAAATGGTTCTTTATTTTACAATAGATAGTTTTTATTGAACTTGACGTTTTTTTTATTTTCTTTAGATCGCGTTAAAACAAAATAAACAAAAATATATCGGTCTAAAGGTACTCGACTTAAAAGATATTATCTGTATTACACGAGAAATGTATATGATATAGACGAGATATTTATTTCAAGTTATGTACAATTTGTCGATAATGCGATATAAAGATTTAGATTTAAAATCTAAAAAATGAGAAAACAAATCGAGTTAGCGTCATATTTCAAATAAATCAAATTTACACAGGACTACTTAGCCTAGGTCATCCGGTCAGCTCCTGACTTCTTCGCTTCGCTATGTTATATGTTTTGGCCTGCCAAAACTGTACGATATATGTCTTACAGATATCAGTCTGGGCAGATTAGGCCGATTAAAGTGCCCACTAGCAAATAGCCGGCTGTATTCGTACATTTTTAACGTAAATAAAAGTCAACATAAATGCCCGCCATTTTTTTATTGTAAATACTCTTGCCTTACCACAGGCCTTGCCTTTTTGCGATTCTTATTATTTCATTTATTTGTATACTATCATAAAAAGATACCCTTATTATAGTTTTATGTTTTGTTTCTTTTACTATTTACTATAACTAGGCTTTGACTATTTGCCATAAGAAACAAAACGTATAGACGAATATACATTCTCGTAAGTGTTAAACACTTAAAATGAAAAGAAATGAAAATAAAATGAATAAGCTCTGAGTAGATTTCTATTTCAATACAGCGTATTCCCTCTTGCTTTCACTTTAATTTGGGGAGAACTGCAAATGAATTGTATTAGGAATACTTATTTGATCCGAGCAATTATTATTTGTAGAGAGGTGGGATTAATTTAGACGGATTCCCGTGTGGTTGCCGGGTAGAATGCAACTACTGCAATGTCACAAACACAGAAGGGTAGGATCCCCCTCCACCCACTACCTATCGTATTTATTTTGCGTTCGTCCGTCGTTAACATTTTCTTTTCCTTGTGAACACTCTAAGGACTTCATTATTAATCGGATCTTTACGAAACTTTGCCAGTGTTTTTTTATATTAATGAAAGCTCGAACAAATTCGAAAACTAGCCAGATTGAGTTAGTAACACTAAAGTTATGCTGAAAAATGTCATATTAAGCCTTGCGAACACTCGAGCACCTTCATTTAGTATTTGATCTTTCCGAAATTTTGTCCATATTCTTTTATATTAATGAAAGCTCGAACAAGTTAGAAAAACAGCTATATCGGACCAGTAAAGACAAAGTATTTAGTATTTGATCTTTACGAAAATTGGCTAGATTGGTGATATTAATGAAAATTTGGACAAGTTGGACAACTAGCTTCCTTGGGTGAAAAACAACTGCACCGTGTCTTGCATAGACGTATATAAACGTGATACTTCTCTGAAAATGTAAGAGCCAGAGGTTTAATATTTTCCATTAATCATAAGTTTATGGTCTTCTACCAAATTTGTTAAAATGGTGACCCTGTGATTAAATTGGACCGCGCCCCAGGGGTCACAGTTTTATATAGACTTATATAGGAAAAACCTGAAACTTGAAAAATCTTCTCTGAAACTACGAGAGCCAGAGGTGTGATATTTTGCATCTACCATACGTTTATGGTCTCCTACCAAGTTTGTTCAAATGGTGACCCTGTGATCATATTTGCAGCCGCCCCAGTTGTTACAGGCTTTACACACAGTTATATAGGGAAAACTTTAAAAAAGTCTCCTTCTCTAAAACTACAAGAGCCAATGGTTAAATAGTTTGCATTGACCATAGGCTTTATGACGTCTTCCAGGTTTGTTCAAATGGTGACCCAAGGGTCAAATTTGTATAGCCAGTAGAGCGATACAGTCCCTCTTTGGCCTCTTGTTATATGTTAAATGAAAGTGTATCATGTTGTTTCCAGAATAGACTGCATTCTTTATTTGTCTTTATACAAAGAGAAACAAGTAGTGTCGAACAAATATTTGTTTCTTTCTTAACACATTAAAATACCTGAAAATCATTTAAATTTTCCTTGCACTGGTTTTCAGGACTTTCAGTCCTTTGATTTCAATCTGTTATGGACATTGTGTCTTCTTTGCCGTTTTCTTAGCGGTAACTCACCCCATTAGCTCACTTAGCAATTAAATGTGTTCCTACATGTTATTTGATTTTAAGTGCCTCGTACTAAAATAAATAGGTTATTATAATGAGAAGCTAAGACGTAACGTAAATATGTTGATGAAACCGACGCCAGGTTGAATAATTAGTTTAACATTATCATGATTATCGAAATTTAGAATTATAATTAGGATGCAATAAGAGTAATTCAAATTAATTGTGATACACTCAAAATGTAATGTATGTATTATCAGACATAGTCAATGCCTATAACACCAAATAAGGCATCGTTTTCTTACTTTAAAAACCTTGTGTAACTTAAACATTATGTAAATATGTTGATTATATATTTATATTTTCATGCATTTCACACATTGTTATAAACGTGATATGCATCAGAACAAGTCATAAAATACGCTTTATGCTGTCTACTGCCTTCCCTGTTGCCATTCTTAATAAACCTGACATCAATATGAATACTTGATACAAAATTGCAATCACACGTCAGAAACATTAAACCAGTGTATATCTAAGTAACTGACCGTTCGATAACCTGAACTTTGAGATGTAACCACACACATATACTCATAGCTTTAAAATGATAAGCGTTGTTGATTGTCGGAGAACACAAATTCCCTAAAGAAGTGCTATCGCAAAATGACAAGAACCTAGTTAATTTTGCTTTTGTTTTAGCGGTTGTATTTTTCGCTTGTATTATTGACTTACTTTTTTATTTGTTTTAAGGAAAGAATTGGAAATATGGCTCTACAAAAGTAAAGGCTGAAGAAAGTGGCGTGGTTATCAAAGTACTTTCAGATGAGAAAAAGGTCCAGGTAATGAGAAAGCGTCAACAATTTATGTGTGTATAAATTGCATATTATGAGTCGATAATATGGAACTACATGTTTCTTTTCATCGACTGGCCATATCACCATGTGGGTAATCGTACACCTGATATTGGTACCCCTGAATCGGAGAAAATATACGAAATCAAGAAGATAAACATCAACGAGGAGCAGAATTTCTTTTAACGAATACACGTCATTGCTACAGCTGAAAGACTATAGAAAGCAGTTTTAGCGTGTTTGATCTGTTCATAAAGTGTAATTACTAGAAAATATAGTCGTGATTAATTTTCAGAGTAAATGAAACATGACGGTGGTACTTTAACGATGAATAGACTTGTATTTACATGTTCTCTTACATCTTTTGTTTTAACATACCAATGTAACATTTGTTTGCTGTTTTGTTTGTCTAAATTATTCAGATTCACATTAATGTTAAAAGACCGGTGTAATAAATATTGCTTGCTGTCACTGAATATATGTATGGCGTATTGCCGCAAGTGTGTACGACTTATTGCATTTTAAATATATCCGTATATGTCATTTGCATGTGCGTCAATAGCCAAAGATGTATAATGCCAAATGACTATTGTTAGTTCCACTTGCTCCCATTGTTATGGGATAACTTGGACACTACCAAAGGTAAACAATACGATGTTTCCTTTAAATGTGCTAGTGATATACTAGGTTATATAGTAGTATGTAACGCCTTCCCCTACCACTACAGGTCTTACCTTTATATGTGATTATATATACTATGTTATGTACTAATGTACTAGTATTTTACGTCCGTTTTTCTATTAAATTTTGCCTCGTTAAGACGGTATGGTCTTCGCTTTTCCTCCGATCTTTTAACGCTATACTATAGGCCAGGCGGTTGATATCGATCAAAAGCTTGGACAAGTTCGAAAAGAGCTAGATCGGATAAGTAATGCCAGAGGTTTGACCCTTGATATACATGCATTAAATATGCTTTGTTAAATATTTACCTACTTGATTTTTCATCTGATTTACACCAATCATCTGTTTATATAACGTTACTGACATGTTTTAGGCTGCTCATGAAAGGTCCATGGAAAAGACTTAGTGAAGTGCGACAACATAATTTCACTTTTGAGCATATCAAAATCTCCGCGGCGTGCCCTAATGGTAGAGCACCCGCCTCACATGCGGAGGTCTCTGGATCAATCCCCGACTGGGTCATACCAAAGACTTCATAAACAATGGCACTACTAGCTCCTTTGCTTGATGTTCTGCATATAAAGGGTATTTCTAGGACTGGTCGGCCTGGTGTTAGTATAATGTGACTGGGTGGGGATAACGGGTGATATTCCAGAGGGGCAGCACTATAACGTTGAACATTGACGTTACTGCTACAAGAAGACATCGTCGTGATGCACCTCCACACCCCACCCCGGCACCGAAGCGGGGATTGGTAGGGTGGGTTACGATTGCGGGAACATCCCGGGGATTAGACACAACGTAATTATCTTGGGTATGTAATTGGACAGATTCCGTCCCAACATTGGGATATTTTATTTTGATATTGACTCTAATCTCATAGGGAATTAGACATAAATGTTGCCCCTGTGAGGATGGGAAATTAGACGATCAATTTGTACATTTGTGCACTTTTTCATTTTCCTGAGTAAGCCCGCCGATCCAGGGTCGGGTAAAACATTGATAGGTGCATGAGGCCTGAACTATTGTTCAAGTCGACGTTAACCCCCACCACACACACACACACACACACACACACATGCATATATCTCTGCTGTGTCAGTTTTTACGGACGCTTCATACTCCACTCACCCCAGTGGGAGGTGCAGGAGAAATTCGAATAAAATAATACTGGGGTTAATACTGGTTCTACTGAGTGAAAAGTGGGTGGTCTGCCTCCACTAGTAATAATATACCGTCATGAATAGCCTCAACTGTGCGTAAACTTACATAAATCAAAACCATTCAACCAACAACTGTTCCCATATGTAAATATAATGTAATCACACGTTAAATCAGCTGTAAACATTACCTTAATACGTTAGGTTACACAATAACACATGATATCAGATATCCTTAGATTATCATTTTCGTCATTTAAACAAATTTCTAATCGTTAATATGTAAGGAATTTGCTTTTATCACGTATGAAATTATCTCACTGGTGCCGCGCCTCTTGCTGCTTGATCTGACCCTGCGATGGTCACCAACCTCTGTTTGCTTTGCGTTGATTCCTCTCCTCGGCGTTATACGGGTGATTTCTAAAATAAATACGTTACGCTTATTTAGAAATAAAACATTTACAAAAACGATTTAATTAAAGGGACACACGGCAATCTTGAAGATTTTACAAAGCATTAAATTTATTTTGGCTTAAAAAATGCTTTCATATATATAATAGAATAACATTTTGAGTTTTCATGTGTTCTTCTTATCTACCGTAGGTTTAAATATATTATTTTTGTAATATAATCAACAATTAGAAATATGCAAAAACAACTTGCTAAATTAATATTCTTATAGTAGATCTATAAGAATATTAATATTAATGGTACAACAAATGCAAGTTATTTAGAAAAACTAACGGGACGCCTCGAGTTAAAACAAAATCAAGATTGTCGGGTTTTCCTTTAAGTTATTGTAAATGAAAATACAGTAAAAACTGTATTAAGCAGTTTTTTAAGAGACCATCGGCTTTAAATCGTTTGCGTTCCACCATTGTATTTTTTTAGGATATAAATGTACCTGTTTACGATACCACTTTTGCTGACTATACTAATTGTTGTCCGTCACACTTATATTACGTAACACGAAACATGGTGGTAGATGACTCGGTACGCTTTAATTTAATACGGGTCTGGCACTGGTCGGGATGATCATTGTCTGTCCTGATTACAGTTTAGAACAAGCCGTGGCTAATAAACACTAAAATGTCATCGTACAGAAAAAGCACATACCTAAATGTAAACAAGTTCTGATATTACAGATTTTGCAGGGCTTTCTGAGTTTTTTTTTATGGAATTAGGGAATAATTTCTCAAAAGACGAATGTTTAAGAGCTTCTTTTACTTTATTGTCTTCCTAATATAATGTTTAAAAGTATTATACACATTTTCACTTTGGTTTTGATAATGCTCAGCATTTTTTATCAGATTTGCACATCCCTTTGAAAAAAAATATCGTATTCCAAAACGAAATATAATTATACTCTATTTAATGTCTTTGTAAAATAGTCCCTCGATATTAAAAGAAAATCGGCTACCGTTATGGTATCGGTTTTCGATTTTGAAATCGATGTGGGATCGACCATCATTCTGAGTGTTATAGGTTGATGAATTTTATTTGTCAGAAAAGATTAAGACAACTTTGAAAATAGAAGCCCTTAAAATCAAGTTTACATATATATTTAAAATCAATACACCGTACAGTTAAGCAATACGCCGTACAGTTATTTTAGTTTTCACTGCAATACGCCGTACAAAATAAGAGCAATTGTCCGTTCATCGGCCTTTTAACATTAAAGTGATTCTGAAAGATTTAGACAAACAAAACAGCAAGTGTTGAAATGTTATATGTTGATAATAAAAGTCACGCTGTCTGTACAGAATAGACATGTATATATCGTTATGTAAGAGAACTTGTAAATAAAAGGCTATTCGCGTCAAAAATTAAAATACCACCGTTATGTTTGATTAACTCTGAAAATTAATCAAGATTGTATTTTTTTAGTAATTAGCAGGAATGTGAACAGATAAAACACGTCAAAAAGTATTTCTATACCTTTTCAGCTGTAGCAATGAAGCAAGAGGCCCAAGAGGGCCTGTATCGCTCTACTGGCTATATGTAGTCTTTAATGGGGAACACGGCAACAACATGCGCAACTAGGCTTATTACTGATCATTACTACCAAGTTTCACTGAAATCAAGCCAGGGGTTCAAAAAAAATTGTCTGGATAAAGTTTGTGTATATTCGGCCATAACTCATTCAACCAGAACAAGGCGATGATAGGCGCAACTAGGCTTGGTATTCATCATCCCTGCCAAAATTCGGCCAGGAGTTCTGAAGAGACTAGTCTGGATAAAGTTTGTGTATCAAAACCTTTAAAGAGCTATAACTCCGCAAAAAGCATTCAACACGGCGATGACACTCACAACTAGGCCTGGTACTGATCATCCCTGCAAAGTTTCACTGATATCCGGCCAGTGGTTCAGGAGAACTAGTCCAGATAAAGTTTGTATAGTAAAACTTTTAAAGTGCCATAACTCAGGCAAACAAAATGCAAGCGAAACATAGTGATGATATGCACCACTAGGTCTGGCACTGAACATCCCTGCAACGTTTCGTTGAAATCCGGTCAGGTGTTCAGGAAAAAAGTCCGGACAAAGTTTGTGTATTAAAACCTTTAAAGGGCCATACACGGTGACGAAATACTTAACTAGATTTGGTACTGATCATCCCAGCAAAGTTTCATTACAATTTGGCCAAATGTGTGTGTGTATTTCTAAGGATTATAGTCCCTCCACCTACGACAGGCGTCCTACCCGACGATTATAGGCACAATGTCTGGACTTTTATCTGTGTGTTGTTGTGTGATGTGATGATATGTCTACTTGAAGCAGCGAACTCAATGGTTTCTTTATAGTGCTGTGTCACAAAATGTCACGGGTAGAGCGTACTGGTCGTATATAGCTCTTGTATCGGTTACACCCAAAATCTATTGTTCGAGTTGAAACAATTTCACAATATTCATGATCTATTCATGTAACACGTAAAAGCGTGCACATTTTAAGTGGCCACCAGAGAGGCCGTGTCATAAGTTTAGTTTTGTGCTAATGCATGTAAACGTATAGGTATATTTTCCTTAAACGGCAAAATTGTATAAGGGGCCTGTCGTGTAGATTCAATACTGTAGATTTAGCCACGTTTGTCACGGACTGAACGGGGGAAATAATGATTTGGGCGTAATGTTTGCTATAAAACCCATTGTCTTCTAGCTATCGCCGGGATCATCGATAGTACTTGTTGGAACAGAGATTGGACGGCAAATTTCACAGGCAACATGTGGTTAGTAGTTTTATTAAACTTTTATCGTATATTTGTATTCAGTGGGCGGCGCCATCTTGTTTGGCGGTTACGACATCCGGTTAGCATTGATGTTTCTCAAACATAACTTTAGACTAGCATATGATTTTGAAGTTACTTTATTAGATGTAATTATTGTAATTGATCATTAATTGTAAAACAATATTAATTTGATAACAGTGGATAATAGGTGCATTAGTTAACGTTGGCGTATAACTCGGTGATGGTAATACACGATTGTTAATATTAGTTAACAATGAGATGAGTGACAAGAATAAATGCGTGCATACATAACTCAGTGAGTGTAATATATGAGTTATTTGATCATGTTTATATTACATGTATTAGGGGCATTGATTAACAGCGACGTACATAGCGTATACATGGCGTTGTAGAATATGTATACATTGCTACTCATCATTAGTACAGCGTACATATATTGATTGAATAATGATTTGTTTGGGTAATGATAATTATGCAAGATTGTTATGTTTGTCAACCGACATCTAAAACGTATGTATAATTACAGCCTAAGCCATCCAGGATATAAGCCATCCAGGATATAAGCCATCCAGGGTTGGAGTAAGCCATCTAGGTTTGGATATCCAGGAGTGGAGCTAAGCTTCCACGACTAACGTTACAAGCGGTGGAGACGGTCCCCGTACCTGCGCAGCCAGGTTTTACTAACGACAACCCCCGGGACACAAGGTGGGCCCGTTACCAGTCCTCACTGGAGGAATATCATTCACAATCTCAGTGGAGATTAACTGTCATTGCATCGCGTCATCAACCCTTACAGAAGGCATTTGATGACAATCATCCATTGAATTCGCGCATCATCATCTTCATGAGCTCTCGCGCATCACAGTTATCGCGCTAGATCAACATTGTTATAGCTTTAACAACACTTTAGTGTCTTAGACATTCAGTATTTATAACAATACTAAGAACGTCTTAAACGTTCAGGAGAACATTCTTTTCATAGTTCATTTGTGTATTCGCTTGTTTTTTTAGATAATTGTATATATATTAAACATATTTTAAAAGTTGCATTAAACTTATGTAAATGCATTCACCGTCATTGATTCTTTCCTGAGTTAGCCCAACCACTAAGGTCATCCTGTGACAACTGGTTTTCAGAGTAGTGGGATTTTGGGCGACTACGGAGGGAAAGAATCAATAAGTGATCTTTATTATGATATACTAAATCTCTACTTATTATTTTAGAAGTGTGTACCACCCTCTGATCCATCAAGGCGGCTGTCGACGATCACGGCCACAGCTTGGAAGACAAGTCAAGACACGACAAGGGTAGGGTGAGTCCAAACTGTTGTTTTGTCCGTTCTTTCCTTGACGCGAGGTCGCAGTGGTCTACACGAGTGGGTCTGAGGCACTTTTGCTCAATAATTTGGGTGTTTGTTTTTACCTCCCTGATATACACAAAGTATCCAATTAGGTTGGCGAACAAGACGTTCTACTCATGGTGTGACACTCGAGTATACTTATATTGATGGGAGAAGTAAATATACATGTACATGTTATACACATTTCGATGATTGTTTAACGTTTATGTCCAATATCAAATCAAGATATTTTATGTAGTGTATATGTTTTGTGGAAGCTAGATACTACCTACACATAACCGTTAGTAGTTAGCGCTAGTACAAATGTGTATGTAACTTGTCCTATGATGATGCCCAGGTATTTACTGAGGACACAGTGACTTACCATTAGTAGTTAGTTGAGTAGAATTATTAGTGACGTGTGTATTGTAATTATTGTAGTGTGTAGTCCACAATGTCTATAACCATGACGTCCATAAAGGATCTTACGGAAATGGGTAAGGAGTTAGGGTATGATGGTGAGGAGCTTAGAACCTTTGTTAAAGACGAACAGGCTAGGGAAAGGGAATTTAGACTTAAGGAAAGAGAATTAGAGAAAGATAGGCTAGAATTCGAAAGTAGGTTAGCTAAAGAGAAGCTAGAATTAGAAAGTAGATTAGCTAAAGAGAAGTTAGATGCTGATAAAGAGAAGCTAGAATTAGAAAGTAGGTTAGCTAAAGAGACGCGAGATGATGAAAGTAGAATAGTAAGGGAGAAGCAAGAGTTGGAACATGAGAGGTTCGAAACAGATGGTAGACTAGCTAAGGCTAAGATGATAATGGAAAGGGAGCAAAAAGAGTTTGATCATAAGTTAGCTTTAGAGTTGGAAGCAGCTAAGACACATAGTAAGGACAGTGGAACTGTAGGGAAAGATAGTTATTCTGGGAAGTTAAAAGGTTCGAAGTTACCATACTTTGATGCTGACAAAGATAACATGGACAGTTACTTGTTACGGTTCGAACGTTATGCTGAGTTACAGGAATGGACCAAAGATAAGTGGGCAGTTCATTTAAGTGCGTTATTGAGAGGCAAGGCCTTAGATGTATTTTCTAGATTACCTAGTTTAGATGCTCTTGACTATGACAAGTTAAAGGATGCTCTTTTAAAGAGATTTGAGCTAACTGAAGAAGGTTTTAGAAAGCGGTTTAGAGCTTGTCTGCCTGAGAAAGGCGAGTCATTTATTCAGTTTATTAGTAGGTCTAGAAATTACTTAGATAGGTGGTTAGAGTTAGGGAAGGTAGCGCAGACTTATCAGGGCCTCATAGATTTCTTGTTGCGGGACCAGCTATTCAATGTTTGTAGTAGAGATCTGTTCTTATTTCTCAAAGAAAGAAAATTAGCTAGTGTAGGAGAAATGGCAACACAAGCAGATCAGTTTGCCGAGGCTCGAGGTGGAGCTCATAATGTAGTGTCGAAAGACAGAACTTTTAGAGATAGGCAAGGGGACGATCATAAACAGAAAGGCCAGAGTGGAAACTATAGAGGTGGAGGTAGTTCGATGGGTGCTAGAGGAGGTAGCAATAGTGGTAACATAGGTAGACCTTTTATTCGTTGTCGTCACTGTAATGGGAATCATGCTTCACATGAGTGTAGGAAAGCGGTGAAAGTGTCCGCTGTCGTAGACAATTTTAGTGAAAATAGTAGAGTGGACAACAATGTAGGGAGTCAGAACCAAGGTTTTAACAACCCATGGAATTTCGGTAGAGGTAGAGGTGGTCAAAACCGAGGTAGAGGTAGAGGTAGAGGTAATAATAGTCCGGTTATTAAAACCGAGAGTAGTAGCTGTTGTGTTAAAGCGGATGGTGTAATGACGAAGATCGGAACATGTCTCTTTCCGTATGCAAATCTTCCAACGGCAGATGGTAGAGTGAATGGCACGGACGTAATTGTAATGAGGGATACAGGTTGTACAGGTGTGGTAGTTAGGCGTAGTTTAGTTACGGATGACCAGTTGGTAGGTAAACAGTCACCGTGTATGGTGTTAAATAAATCGGTAGAGCACGTGCCAATAGCGAGAATAGATGTAGATACACCTTTCTTTAAAGGGACTACAGAGGCACTATGTATGGATGACCCGATGTATGATTTAACGATAGGGAACATAGATGGTTCAGCACTTCCGGTAATGTCCGATTTTAGAAGTAGCATAAGTAATGCCGTAGAGACTAGAGCGCAGGTTCAGAAGCAAGCTCAGGCTTATAGAAAATTAAAGGTTCCTGCAGCCGTAGGTGACATATCCAAAGCGGAGTTTATAGAAGCACAAACTCAAGACGAGTCATTAGGTCCTTGTAAGGTGAAGGCCAATGATGGTGTAGTGAAGAAGTGTAAAGGGTCCGGTAGTTGTAAGTTTGTACATAAGAATAGGTTATTGTACAGAGAATTTGAAGATAGTGGTAGTAGACAGTTTCACCAATTAGTGGTTCCTACCCAGTATAGAACGACAGTGCTTAAGGTAGCTCATGAGTCGATTATGGGAGGTCATTTGGGCGTAAAGAAAACGTCAGATAGAGTATTGGCAGAATTTTATTGGCCAGGCGTTAGCGGAGATGTAACTAGGTATTGTAGGTCCTGCGATGTATGCCAAAGGACAGTACCAAAAGGTCGAGTGACCAAAGTACATTTAGGTCAGATGCCACTGATAGATACACCATTTAAGCGGGTAGCCGTAGACATAGTTGGACCAATTTTTCCAGTGTCGGATAGGAAAAATAGGTACATTTTAACCATGGTAGACTATGCAACTAGGTATCCGGAGGCAGTCGCATTGCCCTCAATTGAAACTGAGAGAGTAGCTGAGGCATTAGTTGATATGTTCAGTAGGCTAGGTGTACCAGAGGAAATGCTGACTGATTGTGGGTCACAGTTTACGTCAGAACTTATGGCTGAAGTAAGCAGGTTATTGTCTTTGCGTCAAATCATGACAACACCATATCACCCTATGTGTAACGGGTTAGTCGAACGATTTAACGGGACGTTAAAGCAAATGTTACGGCGTATGTGTACCGAGAGACCCAAAGATTGGGACAAGTATCTCAATGCTTTATTGTTTGCATTTAGAGAGGTTCCACAAGAGAGTTTAGGATTTTCTCCGTTTGAGTTATTGTACGGTAGGTCAGTTAGAGGTCCCATGAGGATTCTTAGAGAGATGTGGGCAGGTGAAGTAGATAGTGATGAGGTTAAGACTACATATCAGTATGTTTTAGATCTGAAGGAGAAACTAGAGGAGACTTGTAAGATAGCTCAAAGTCAGTTAGTTAAGGCAAGTACCAAGTATAAACGCTACTATGACCAGAAAGCTAGAGCTAGGAAGTTTAAGATAGATGACCAGGTGTTACTGTTACTCCCGACCGACAATAACAAGTTGTTATTACAATGGAAAGGTCCGTTTTACGTTAGAGGGATAGTGAACACTATGGATTACCGTATCGAGATAAACGGAAAGTTAAAGACCTTTCATGCGAATATGCTGAAAGAGTATATAAGTAGAACCGATAATGTGCAACAAGGGGTGTTAACCGTAGTTAATGTTGCAGTTATTGAGGATAGTGAGGAAGACAGTAGTGAGGACTCTAGTCCCATGTATTTTCCCACTAGTGTAGGTAAGGAGACAGCAGCCGATGTAGACATATCGGGCATGCTTAGTGTAGCAGAGAAACGAGAGGTAAGTCGTTTAGACTCTGAGTGTAGTACTGTTCGGTCCGATAAGTCGAGACCAACAGATGTAGTGCAGTGTAGCTTTAAGCACACTTTAGCAAAGTCGATTAGGGAAACGAGAGACCCTACTCCATTTCGCAAACAGTATACTGGTAATGCGATGGATGTAATGTGTAAAGTTGGAGTTCTTGTAGTGACAGGAAGTAGTGTTATTAACAACCGTAAAGTCGGTGTAATAGACCGTGGAAAGGACAATATTGGGGCAGACTATTTAAGTCGCCGCACATAATGACCGGTTTAATACAATAGTGTATTGCAGTGTATTGTACAATAGTAGTATATGTTACGACAGGGTAGTGTACAATTGTAGAATAGTGTTGAAATTGTAATTACATGTTATAGTTAGGTTATAACTGCAGTGGTAATAGTTAACATACTCAAGCGATTGAGCGATCAGCTTGTACGTGTTGTCGCTCATTTGCTCAGAAGAATTAATAGTTTAACGTGTAAATATTAATTATCATTTTGTTGAATTTTAAAAGTGTAGCACTTTCTTTAAGTGGGGAGATGTTGTCACAAAATGTCACGGGTAGAGCGTACTGGTCGTATATAGCTCTTGTATCGGTTACACCCAAAATCTATTGTTCGAGTTGAAACAATTTCACAATATTCATGATCTATTCATGTAACACGTAAAAGCGTGCACATTTTAAGTGGCCACCAGAGAGGCCGTGTCATAAGTTTAGTTTTGTGCTAATGCATGTAAACGTATAGGTATATTTTCCTTAAACGGCAAAATTGTATAAGGGGCCTGTCGTGTAGATTCAATACTGTAGATTTAGCCACGTTTGTCACGGACTGAACGGGGGAAATAATGATTTGGGCGTAATGTTTGCTATAAAACCCATTGTCTTCTAGCTATCGCCGGGATCATCGATAGTACTTGTTGGAACAGAGATTGGACGGCAAATTTCACAGGCAACATGTGGTTAGTAGTTTTATTAAACTTTTATCGTATATTTGTATTCAGTGGGCGGCGCCATCTTGTTTGGCGGTTACGACATCCGGTTAGCATTGATGTTTCTCAAACATAACTTTAGACTAGCATATGATTTTGAAGTTACTTTATTAGATGTAATTATTGTAATTGATCATTAATTGTAAAACAATATTAATTTGATAACAGTGGATAATAGGTGCATTAGTTAACGTTGGCGTATAACTCGGTGATGGTAATACACGATTGTTAATATTAGTTAACAATGAGATGAGTGACAAGAATAAATGCGTGCATACATAACTCAGTGAGTGTAATATATGAGTTATTTGATCATGTTTATATTACATGTATTAGGGGCATTGATTAACAGCGACGTACATAGCGTATACATGGCGTTGTAGAATATGTATACATTGCTACTCATCATTAGTACAGCGTACATATATTGATTGAATAATGATTTGTTTGGGTAATGATAATTATGCAAGATTGTTATGTTTGTCAACCGACATCTAAAACGTATGTATAATTACAGCCTAAGCCATCCAGGATATAAGCCATCCAGGATATAAGCCATCCAGGGTTGGAGTAAGCCATCTAGGTTTGGATATCCAGGAGTGGAGCTAAGCTTCCACGACTAACGTTACAAGCGGTGGAGACGGTCCCCGTACCTGCGCAGCCAGGTTTTACTAACGACAACCCCCGGGACACAAGGTGGGCCCGTTACCAGTCCTCACTGGAGGAATATCATTCACAATCTCAGTGGAGATTAACTGTCATTGCATCGCGTCATCAACCCTTACAGAAGGCATTTGATGACAATCATCCATTGAATTCGCGCATCATCATCTTCATGAGCTCTCGCGCATCACAGTTATCGCGCTAGATCAACATTGTTATAGCTTTAACAACACTTTAGTGTCTTAGACATTCAGTATTTATAACAATACTAAGAACGTCTTAAACGTTCAGGAGAACATTCTTTTCATAGTTCATTTGTGTATTCGCTTGTTTTTTTAGATAATTGTATATATATTAAACATATTTTAAAAGTTGCATTAAACTTATGTAAATGCATTCACCGTCATTGATTCTTTCCTGAGTTAGCCCAACCACTAAGGTCATCCTGTGACACTGGAATACCACGCCGTAGTAGACATGATACCCCCACCCACCCAGTCACATTATTCTGACACTGGTCAATCAGTCGCAGCACTACCCATTATTTGCTCGTCAGGCAAGGGTTACAAGTGACTACTCCATTTTTAAAGTCTTTGGTATGACGCGGTCAGGGGACTCGAACCCACGACCTCCCGAATGCAAGGCAGACGCTATAACCACTACACCACAATGCTTCGGTAAATTTCGTCTTTATGAGGCAAAATACATCATTTTTAACTAAATCAAGGGCCGTAACTCCGGTGTTATTAATACAATTTGGCTGGTTTTCAAACTTGTCTGAGCTTACATTGATATTAACAATCTTTATAAGTTTAGTAAAGATCAAATAATAAATGAAGGTGCTAGAGTGTTCACATGGCAGAATATAGCTTTTTTCAGTAGAACAAGGGCCATACTAATCCCATTTGGCTGGTTTTCGTACTCGTCCGAGCTTTCATTGATATTAACAGTATGTGTAAGTTGGTAAGATCAAATAATAAATAAAGGTGCTAGAGTGTTCGCAAGGTAGAATATAGCATTTTTCAGCAAATCAGGGGCCATAAGTCTTGATTGGGCTAGTTTTAATGTCCGAGTTTTTATTAATATTAACAACAATTTTAAGTTTGGTAACGATCAAAAAATAAATGAAGGTGCTAGTGTTCACAAAGCAGATAATGGCATATTTTAGCAAGAACAAGGGCCATAACTCCGATTTGGCTTTTTTTTAAGTCTTCGAATATTTCATTACTATTAACAATATCAACAGAATTTGTATATTTTCACCGATTCAGAGGTACAAATATCCGGTGTATGATTACCAACGGTGCATATGTGGCAATTTTATTATTGTTTTTGGGTGTGTTCCCATTTCATTTTGATTTAAACGTATACACTTTATTAACAGTCAGCAATAACATTATAATTGAACAGAACAGAACATATATTTTATTTAATAATACAGTGGACCAACTGTATATATGTCTTGACTTAACAAATAAGTGTCTTTAGCAAATAATTACATCAACTTTACTATGAATTGTTAATGAAATGTATTTACGATTTATGTGAGCATAAAGATGGTAAATTATATGCAGACACGATTGCCTGAATCGACTTCAATCGGTGCAGTCTGTGGCATTTCTAGCGGCTTTCAAACTATGGACGTGTACAATTAATAATACGACAGTAATGTTGTGACTATGTTTTTTTCCATGTATTTAGGGACTTAATGAAGGAACATCATGAACAAAGGACGTATTTCTATTGCTAAACTTGTCTTTTCTGGCCAAGGACCTTACGATTGTATGCGGTGGCGCGTTGTCTGTCTGCGGCATGGTCCGTTGTTGTCCACCGTCGTCTTTGATTTGCTCATGTCTGGTTGAATGTCTTTGCGAATGTCCTCTGATGTCACTGTAGTAGATATAGTCTCAACAATATAATTTTTTAAACATTGAACTTTGTAGGTAATTTGTAGACGTCTATCATGACATGGTATATTGTAAACAATAAACCAAGAACACGTGACACCTGAATTTAAGGACAATCATGATAATCATGATTTTCAAAACGAAGTTCAATCTTTTACCATTTAAAACTACAGCTACCATGTTCTTAGTCTGAGTTGAACTATAGTATATATATATTTGACGTCACTCTGGTAAAACTATGCTGAGTTTTGTCCTACTGACTTAGTGAAATATTGTTAATGATCGCAGTCGCTAATTGTTGTGCATAGGATGAGTGCGTTTGATGGAAGTTAACGTAAAATGCTCGTGCCGTATTTGCACGATCTAGTGGAGATTGCATCTAACCCTGACGCTGACATCGAAGAGCGGACTTTTGTAGAGCGCACTTCGGACTAAATTAAGGGGTTTTCTCACAACTGAATGCGAACGAAGTATGATCACTCGGTCGTACTTTATTTTTCAGTGTAAACAGTATTATAATCATAAATTTACATTATTTAAAAACATGCATTTGTTTCATCATGTTTATAGTAATACTGTTTATAAAAATATAACAGAACACAATACTATTTAAACAATTTTTTTTCATTTTATCTTGATTTATCGTTTTCACAAAAATAACGATGACACCTGTTATTGTTTAAAACTATGCACGAGGATATCATGTATTTGAAACGAGTTCTACGCTATGATCATATTAAAGGATCATTATCATTGCTTACAATAATTTCAAATAATCATTATATACGATTTCAACAGGGATTTCAAATTAGGTATACACATGAACGTTTGTTGACGAACCTTTAGAAATACGTTTTCTCCCCTTTTTTCTGAACAAAAATGGACCGGGATACAAAAAGATTCATTCGTGCTGTTCTACTTGCTTTAGGTCAGCCACCATCAGATAGTAATAAATATTTCCAACTTTATTTTGTTTTAATTCTTACTCTGCTGCGAACCCTAGTGGATAATTGTTAAATGGTAAAAACATACTTTTTATATGCTTCACTAATGGCAAATATAGGACCTGAAACGGACTTAGATTTCCCATCGGATTAAAATATATTAGACGATAAGATCTATCCTAACATATATCCAATTGTAACTGCATTTAACTTTGCCCAGTTAGCAACAAAACAGGGCAGATAATTACGCAAGTGCAGGAAATGTAATACTGTGACATGTACAATCCTACATATTAAAACCATACAGAGCATTTAGGTCGGTTTAGAGACATGAACGGCCACTTTTAAGTAGAACATTACCAGTTCGCACCGGAATAGTTGTAGAAAGAAGGAAAATGGTTAACATTAATAAACCATTTTCAACATTTAATATAAAATTATTCGTCATATACTGAGGAAAAAAAAGTTCAGCAAGTTTTTTAGATGAACTAATACTGTATACAAGATATACTGACATGTTGGGACTTTACGGGCTTGACCCCTACTTCATTTATTCGTTACGACATTAAGATGTTATTGATGTGTGTTTAATAAAATATTGTGTTTATGGCAGTATTTTTTGATTTTATAACCAAAAATGTATTATTTACAGGGTGCAACAAACACTTGCTAAACTGTTTTCCCTCAGTATATAAAACATGTATTGAAAAAAAACCTCAAAATTGATCGATATCAGTTGTCCCACTGTCCGCGTCAGTGTAAGTTGCAAATCTCTATTAACCCGCCCAAAACTAACCAACCCATTCCGCTTCTTTGTCAGTCTGACATTCTGGATATGCACACAATCAACTCTTCTGTCTAGTTCTATGCTCCTATAAAGTATATACTTTGCAAATATTTATAGTATTACCGTCATATCGAAACTGGTTTTACTCTTTAATTAGTTACTTCTTTGTGTACTTGTATTATTTATGTCATTTATGTAAAGACTTTACAACAATGGTACTACTAGCTCCATTACTTGACGCTCAGCATATAAAGGGCATTACTATGATTGGTCGGCCTGGTGTCAGCATGATGTTGAGCATAGAGCTCACTCTACAAGTATACACCGCCGTGATGTGAATAAAGGCGACATTATACATCTCATAATTTAATTTCATTTCCATTAAAAACACATTAGCCGCACACCGCCACCTCATTGCATGTTAACAATAACAACCGGTATCGTTAAAGAAAATTAAACGCCTGTCATCTCCTTCTTGCATGACATAGTGATAGTTAAAATAATAAAATATTATTAATAAGATATCAGAACATTTGTTAGTAACTCTTTGTAGTTATTCTACCACCATCTCTGTACACGTATAAACGCGATAACTTTAGTAAACAGTTTCGGATGGTTATACATTTGAGTAAACATTTAAATAAGATGTTAGATGAGTTAGACAATGAGTCGATTCGACGGACTTTTTCGTTACATAGCTATTGTCACTGTATACAAATATATACCCGAATTTCTGCTTGAGGACGCGATTTCATTCTATTTAGGAAATGGGCGGATTTCTACCAAATTAATTTCAATAGTTTAATTTTATAATATTGGACGAGTTCGGCAATGATAAATCGACGTATGCATTACATAGTTATTGTCCGTGATTGTCAGAAAATTGTTGAGAACAGTCAAAACACAATGCCTTAAGTGTGTCACCAAATTTGTGTTAACCGGGAGAGTGTTTGTCTCTTGTTTATGATACATATATTGAGATATCAGAGCGAAAATATCGTATTTCTTTTTTTCTATTTTGTTACAACATTATGGTTCTTATAATTCGTATTATCTAATATAGTTCATTAAATTACTCATTTCTGATTGGGTATTGAGGTAGTTTTAAAATTCATATCAAGACCTCTGAAGACGGTATGTTAAAGCAACGTTACGTTCAAACAATAAAAGAAGATATACAATTCGAACAGGAAATGTAGCATTCAAGGAACAGTCAACCACAAACACGCACAGACAATAAGGATATCGTCTTGGAACGGTCAGTGGCACCAAATGCCGACGGTGGTTTAAACCAGGTTCTAGGGTACACCAATTCGTACTTTTACCCTATTGTCGTCCCAATACAACTATACAGTGTAATTAAAGGTATCCCTGACAAGTTATAGGCAGCATTAACAGGCAATAAAAGAATAACAAATACATGATCATGTTTATATAATATAAAAAAGCAAAGGCATAGAAAGCTACAAACCAAGTACTAGGTGACTAGCAACAAGAGAACAAATCTTTAAGGGTACGACAAGACAAGATTTAAGACAAACATCAAACGCTACTGTCATTTGAGGATTTATGTAGACGTCATCAAAGAATCAACAATCTGTTCGGTCATCGCAAAACGAGTAAAGTATAGTGGCAAAATGTAAATGGGTCAACCACTAAACATGCAATGCGTTTCAAAATGATAGGGTCTCTTTTGATAAACTGTTTAACAAGTTTAATGAAAATTGTATGAAAGTAATTATGACCAAGGATCTTACGCAGTTTTGTAAATCACATCACCATAGACGTCAGGCTGTGATAGTCCTTGTCGCATAAGAGTTCTTAATTTCAAAAGTAGATCCGTGTTACGAAATTAAAATGTTGCTAGAGAATTTTTTGCGACGTTTATGGAAATGGTAGCTCTGTTAGAGTAGCGTTTTAGTTATACCAATTATTACGAATATTAAAATCCTCAACGCGAATACAAGCTCTAGAAAAACGAATTAGTTGAGTAGCATAGACCCCATATGAATAAAATATCAAAATTAAAATCTTCTCGATGGTCATAGATTTTACTAATTATTTCGACATTTTCAGTAGAGCGATGTAAATCAAGAAAGGAAAAGACAGTATCAGAAATGAAGTTTTGTTGAGTTGAAGTTCCTTATGATAGGTAGTATTAACTATAGTAGAATAAAAAAAAAATTCAATGTTAAGTATGTCATCCAGATACGGAGAGGTGTCTTTAAAGGCTTCAATTACATATGCCTGAGTATCGGATAAAAGATTCAACATAAAATCTCTTTCATAGCCATACATGAACATATCTGCGTCAAGAGGTGCCCAGTTTGTACCCATACTTTGTCTATAAACGGTAGTTCCATACCTGACGAAAATATTATCTAATAGGAAAATGAGTGCTTCACAAACGTCTTGGAAAGTCCACATAGAGTAAAAACAGGATAAAAATGAAAATGTTTTTCGTCTGGTGTTGAGAGATAGATGGGCGTACAATGGAATTTGTGATATTTTGTTTTTATTATATTCAGTCTCTAGAACATGTGTGGATACCGTGATTAACGAAGGTCTATTTACGTCTCTGATTAAATGCATAAACATCCATGTCAGACAAGAATAAAGTATTTCCAGCGGGGTTTTATTGTGCGAGTTCAACCCTACGGGCCTTTGTATCGATGATCTTCAAGTACCACTCTCCAGGCATAGATCTGGGACTATATAAACCCACTGGAAACATTTTATTTCTTAAGTAATTCCCTCCAAGTGTCTTCATGTGACTTCTATCGACCGAAAATGTCAGATGGATGCAAGCTAGTTTTATAGCAGCAAAGTAATCATTACATTTAACCAAATTTATTGTTTTCACAATATTGTACCAAGACGGAGATGAGTAGAACAGCATAGATTATTATTATTATTATTTATTACTTTGCTATTCATTTAGAAAATGTAACATAGTTAAAACGAGCTTTGGTCTGTGAAGTCTGATATTTATCAATACAAATTTATTTCATTATTAAAACTGTTTGTTTGTTAAGTACAGCCAATATGCACTGGAAAGAACGCAGGTATACATTTAACTAGATCGATATTAAGCAAAAGAAATAAGAACAAGTAGAAAACGTTGCAAAAGTCCAATATATTTTATTTTTCGTTGATAGGTTCGGTGGAATAACCGTTACAGAGGAGATTATACCTTTGGTGAAGATGGCATCTGCGAAGTTCAACTGAGGTTATTAATTTTAAAATATTGTTATTCCTAGGATCTCGTAAGTCTTTAGTTTATGGTATCAAATTATATCAGAGAGTGAAACAACATTATCATATGATAAAATATACCATTTCCTTATATGTATACATAATGATGATTAAACTAATGACAGTATCTTAACTCGGTTTACATATAATTGTATTCAATTGTACTTATTGTCTGTATATAATAAGACACACTAAATAACCGACTATGAGCTACGATTTCGGCCAATGGTACCATCTGATGTGTACGGGGTAGTGGGGGCGGTAGCTCGTAATGATTTGTGGCCATATAGTGACCACTAGCTTTGGAAAATGTATGATCGCATTGCTAAACGTTTCGCCATGGGATTACCCTTTTTAGCTCTCCTGAACCAGAAAATGAAATGAGCTATCATTTGGTGTGTGGTCCGACATTCCTATATTATACGCCTATGACGTTTATTTTTTGGAGCGGGTGGGGGAGGGTTAAAGATGAAGGAGTGATAAACATTTGTCAAAAATTTATTTATTATTCAGTCATACGTTTCAATATCTTGCCGAAAGCAGCATGATCTTTTGTACCAGAAGATACCGACCACCTCCTGTCTCATAGTCTATAGCAAATGTTTTTTTCAGAAACGTCGCAGCCCTAAATGCATTGGAGTTCGATTCGAAATTGTATTATTATACTACTTTAACCATTATCACTGGGGGTAAATCCGGTATCAACGCAAATGGAATCTCGACGAAAACCAGTCAAGGTTGCGCAGCGAAAAGTCAATACTGCTTGTATTATGTAGTTATTCGGCATAAAAGTGCCATTGTATAAATCGGTCACGGTGTCCTGACGATCGAAATTCTGATGGGACGGCTTCTCCCTTACAGTGTCATCCATTTTGTACGACAATTACCGGGTTATTAATGTAGGGAGTTAATTGAGAGAGTGATGGAGGTTTCTTTTGAGGAAAGAACTTCCATATGCATAAAGGAAGTAGATGTTAGTACGTCTATGGAATATGAGAGTGATGAGTCCACCTTGAAGGGACACACGGCAATCGAGTTTAGACAAACTTAGTTTTTTTACATAAAAAATGCATTTGTCTAAGCATTAATATTAATTATAAGAATAGTATAAAGCAAAAACAAAAAAAAATGTTTTTTTGCATATTACTAATTGTTTATTATATTTCATCAGTAATATATTCAAACCCATGGTAGAATAACGAAGAAAAGTTGAACAATCAACATTGTATTTAAATTTATGCAAGTAGCGTTAAAGTCAAAATGATACTGGATTAATGAATCGAAAGGCTAATTTTAATTCTCAACCCGGGGCTAGAGGACATAAACGGTAGCAAGCATTTTTCTCTACCGTTCATGAATAGTCTAAACCAAACCGAGACTGCAATGCTTTTTTGTATTTATCGTGTTCGGCGATTTCCAATTATGCTCTTTTTCCCTTTAACGAGTACACCAGTGAATACAAACTTGTAGTATGTTGGTTACACTACAATATCATACATATGGAATATTAAAAAAATATATAATGGGTATGACTGATTTATGAAGATTTTATAGCTCACAATAGTTTTTGACACTAGCTTACACAAGCCGCATGAATTGATGTATGGAATGCCTATTGGAATAGACGATATCAACAAATAGTGTTTACAAAGGAAATACGACACCCCATAATGATGGTTGTGTTTATAGTTTTAAATTGTTCTCCTACTGAACAGTAGGCAGCTGAGTGTACGCACGTAGACTCATAAAGTTGGTATGAATCACACTATGTATCGTTTCCGTGTATATTAAATGGAACAGTTTTATGACTAATCCCGCAATTTAATTCAAAGGTCTATATTATTTCTTTTTCCTGTCCTTTTGACTTTCAATACAGTGTCTAACCGCTTATATACATGATGAAAACCACAGACAATAATGCTTGCATCTACTAGTTAGACTCTGTAAAGAGAAAAATCGTCGTTGAGTAACCGTTTCATTAAAAATGTTGTCGTCGAGACGCCGTGACACTTCAAGGGAGAAACCGTGACATGCATGTTTTTAAAAAAACACAGTTCTTTTTAACCCTATGACAAACAATATGAACTAGTTTTTATTTTCTGCTTGTTTGTATACATGTTTTGATAAAGCATAATTTATTAAAGAGCTATTTTTTTCAGTTTTTAAGAATTCTTTCATTTTATAAATTGATGTATAAAATGTGGTTTATATAGAAACTAGGCAAAACACTTTTATTAAACATAATTATTCAACTCATATTAGCGTATATAAGAATGTGTTTCGCGTGAAAAACTCCCTAAAAAGCAAAATGCTTACTATTTGCTATCAAAATCCACGTTTGTAAACATACTTCTTTGAGAATCATTGACTATTCATGGCGAAACCGATACCACTGTCGATGAACAACCGTGACTGGTTTTCGTCGAGAATCCATTTGCGCTGATACCGGGTTTACACCCAGTGAAACAAGTTTATTAAATGTCTCCCTGGCCATGCGGTATTAATTCCTTATGTTAATAAAACGATGCAAATAGGTCATATATCAATTATGTGTTTCATTAAGGAACTAAATTTCATCGCTACCTGGTCATTGGCAAAATATGGAAAGCTTGCTTGTTTACTGCTAAGATGATATATTACTGATTAACGCAGGCGTATAAATTGAAGCCCGGTTGCAGTTTCTTTCTTTGAATAGCAGTTGTATATTACAGAGTTTCTAGGGTATAGCTATATAATAGATTATACTTTACTTTTATGAAGAAAACTCAAAAACATGTTAACATATTAGCAATACTATTAAAATACAGAACTGAGATGTAATTCTTTATTTATTATTTTAGAAACAAAATAAACACAAACAATGCAGACCTGCAATTTTGTTTTTAATATGTTTACTACATACAACAGCGCTATTGGACAGGCCTCTACACAACGTCCAGTACCAATATTGTCTCATGCAATTGTGTCTACCAGTGATGATTTTTAGCTATCTATATATATTATTTCTCCCCCTAAACACAAAAGGTTTAAAAAAGGTCTGTTTATGATCACGTTTTGCCGTTTATAAATAGTGAGGCCGCTTAGTTATATGGCAGTGATTTATGATGTTTATACGTAGCTTAATACTGCTGTAAATTAAATTTAGGTAAGCCTTACTTTATATAAGGTTGTACGTTTTTGAGGACCCACATAGAGGTTATTCTAGTACTGATTATGTTACCCGCATTGAAAATATATTAATATATCAGTAATATTATTGCTATTGTTGTTTTCATAGTCTATAATTATTATTGTTATTATGTAATAATAATAATTATTATTATTATTAGCAGAAGTATTATAAACATTGTTATATTATCAATTACAAACAAAGGAATTCACCAACTGGGAAACAAGAGAAGGAATATCCAGATCCTCAGTCAAGTTACCTGGTAAAAAGAGATAAAGACACTGAGATGGAAACTACTGAATCAAGAACAACGGAGACGTATAACAAACCGCACTCAGTACAAACTGCGACTGGTTAGTTTGCAAACAGTAAAATAACTTGATTTAAAATACGATTCTGATTTTTATTTTTCATCTTACACTTTCAACATACGGCATTATATCCTAGTTTTGGGATCATCAAAGCAATTATTTCAAGGATTCCCTTTACAGTATTTATTGACATTGACACTAGCGTTTCTTTAGTGCTGTGTAGCGTATGTAAAAATACGCCGCTGTTACAAATCAGTAGTGTTATTACTTACTGGGATCATCAAACTCACTCTTTCTGTTTTTTAGCTCTACTGGCCAAAGGCTATTTGGATGATGTGTTATCCGTCGTCCGTCCGTCCGTTAATTTTTGCCACTCTAGCCCCTTCATTATTTATCGGATCGTTACGACACTTTGCCAGTTTTTATATATCAATAAAAGCTCGGATAAGTCCGAAAAACAGCCGGATCGGATTAATTTCACCGGAGTTAAGGCCCTTGTTTTTGTCTGAAAAATGCCATATTTTTAGCCTTGTGAACATTCTAGCACCTTGATTTATTATTTTATCTTTACCAAACGTGCACAGATTATTAATACCAATAAAAGCTTGTACAAGATCGAAAACAAGCTAAACTGGGTCAGAAACACCAGAGTTATGGCCCTTGTTTTTTCTGAAAAATGCCATTCTCTGCATTGTGAACACTCTAGCCTAACAAAAGCTCGGATAAGTCCTAAAAACAGCCGGATCGGAATTATTTCACCGGAGTTAAGGCCCTTGTTTTTGTCTGAAAAATGCCATATTTTTAGCCTTGTGAACATTCTAGCACCTTCATTTATTATTTGATCTTTACCAGACTTGCACAGATTGTTAATATCAATGAAAGCTTGGACAAGTGTGAAAACCAGCCAGATCGAATCTATAACAATATAGTTATAATCCTTGTTTTGCTGAAAAATGCCATTTTCTGCATTGTGACCACTCTAGCACCTTCATTTATTATTTGATCTTTACCAAACTTGCATAGATTGTTAATATCAACAAAATCTCGGACAGGTGTGAGAATCCAGCGAGATCGGACTAGTAACACCAGCGTTATGGCCCTTTATTTAGTTAAAAATGCTGTATTTTGCAACGTTATAAAGATGATAGGGCTTTCATTTTTCATCCAATCTTTGCCAAACTTTACCAGGTTGCTAATATCAATGAAATCTTGAAAAAGTTATCAAACCAGCCAAATTGGATTAGTAATACCAGAGTTATGGCCCTTGATTTAGTTAAAAAACAACTGTATTTTGCCTCGTTAAGACGATAGGGTCTTCATTTGGCCGGATTTCAACGATCGTTTGAAGGGATGATCAGTATCAAGCCTAGTTGTGCATATCGTCACCGTGTTCCGGTTGAATGATGTTGGCAGAGCTCTGACCGTTTAAAGGTTTTATTACACACACTTTGTCCGGACTAGTACCCCTGAACCCCAGGCCGAATTTCAACGAAACATTGCAGGGATGATCAGTACAAAGCCTAGTTATGACCGTTTAAAGGTTTTACTACACACACTTTGTCCGGACTAGTTTTCCTGAACCTATGGCTGAATTTCAACGAAACCTTGCAGGGGTGATCTGTACCAAGCCTAGTTGTGCATATCATCACCTTGTTCCGGCTGTAACATTTTTGGCGGAGTTATGGCCCTTTATAGGTTTTAATACACAAACTTTGTTTTGACTAGTCCTGAACCCCTGGCCGGATATCAGCGAAACTTGGCAAAGTTGATCAGTATCAAGCTTAGCTGTGCATACCTTCGCCGTGTTCCAGTTGAATGCTTTTTGACAGAGTTATGACCCTTTAAATGTTTTAATATACAAACTTTGTCGACATTTGCCTCTTCTGAACTCATGGTCGGATTTCACAAAACGTTTTAGAGATGGTCAGTACCAGGCCTAATTGTTAAATGCTTTTTAGTGGAGTTATGGCACTTTAAATGTTTTAGTACACAAACATTGTCCGGACTATTTCCTGAACCCCTGGCCAGATTTCAACGAAACTTTGCGGGGATTATCAGTGCCAAACATAGTTGCGCTTGTCATCGCTGTGTTATGGTTGAATGATTTTTGACAGAGTTATGGCCCCTTATACACAAACTTTATACAAACTAGTTTTCCTGAACGCCTGGCTGGATTTCAGTGAAACTTGGTAGTAATAATCAGTACAAAGCCTAGTTGCGCATATCGAGTTCGTGTTCCCCACCACAGACTCCATATAGCCAGTAGGGCAATAGACACCCTCTTGGGCCTCTTGTTAAGTAGAATACCGTTTAATCTTGTTCTTAAGGCCGTGAGTGGTGGTGCAAATATATTACCTATCATGAACAGACTCAATACATCCGAGTCCGATACTTTTCTCTCTTGTTTGTTGCTTCCAACGGATCCCTTTTCAGTATTTATTTATGGTGTTTTAAAGATCATATTTGGAAGTCCTATTTCAGCTAGTTTCCAATACCTATAAAACAATATCAGTGGAGTTTTCCGGTCAAAATTAATCGGGTAACTGCCGTAGTAACGCAGGTAAAATATTTACCTGGCCTTAGTACGTAAACAAGTTACCCACGATTTATCTCCCTTGCGCTTACCTGTATGCGTGACGTCAAAGTTGCACAAGCGGTCGATAGTACAGTAAAGTTTACATAAGCAGCGCGTTTTACTTCGTCATGGATTTTGAGATGGATAGCGACCTTTAAGATATTTTGGAAGTTTATTTAGACAATCATATCGTGGTACCTTACATGTTTGAACCACGAAGACCGACGAACGAAGGGAATTCAGCCAGCGATGATAGTTCGGACGAGAGCACAGAACCATATCGGACACTGAAAATGAACTGCTCCAGGATGTTTCGGAATGGTAAGGCTTTATTTTTGTATGAATTTAGCTGCTAGTATTGTTACAGTTAATACTTTTATAATTTACATGGCAACATATAACTACGGTTTTAATAGACATGAACATTTTTCAACAACTGTTTCTTAATCCGAACCTGCCGAAGTTCTCTGCCCTTTTTACGATTTTGATATTTCATCTACCTAAAAAGCCACCCAAAAAGTATAGAAGGCTTTTAGGGTCAGAGAACCCTCGGATTACTGTTGTTTAACGAATGTTGAGTATAAATTTGTAGAGATTTATTTTTAAATTCAGACGGTTTTAGTTTGTCTATTTGCGTGTTTTGGTGTTTACTATGTTCTGTGAAAGCTGCACTTTATACTTATTTCATATATCACGGACTTTATAAAGTTAGCTAAATGACCGCTGCTTTCATAATTAGCATCATTTCCCATTTATATGAATAAATAATGTCAGGCAAACTTGTATTTCACACCTTCGCTCATTTTAACCAATTCGGAAATATTTTTTAACAAGATGGCCTTTAAGGAAGTTGCTAATTACGCAAGCCTGAGATTTTTGTTTTAGCGCTATATTTGCAATTGGTGTTGAAAGCGGACTGGCCAAAGAGAATGACTATACAATTATGACTTCTTAGCATGGGACCAGGCTAGCTGTTGTATATCGCCTTTTCAAAATAATGAATTTGGACGGCTTTGAGAAAGAAAAATGATTATAACTCATTTTGGAAAAAAGCTAAATTGGTGTTGGTGATTACTTTTACAAAGTTTTAAATGATAAAAACTCTGTTGAGTGACGACTTTCGATTAAGATAAGTTCTGGACAACACAATGACTACTCTGAAGGAAAATGTAATCTCATTGTCATTATTGTATATAGTTTGACAATAGCTATCATGTTTTACGGGACTTGCGTCTACAAATACTTCTTTCGCAGAACTTTAGTCTAATGGAATGACCTTTCACCAGATACCACAACCCAACCGAAAATAGAGTTTAAATAGAAATGGTCCCAGATGTTTTAAAAAAAATTGTCACTTGTTTTACTGGGACTGTGTAAAAGCACCATATTTAGGCCTAGGATCATTGGTAGATCTATGTTGGCACTACATGCGTCCGAGTTTTCGCCTAATGTTCCTGGCGTGGGTACTACTTATGTGGGTATCTATGGCCGTTTTGTAGGACACAGAATAACTATGGGCTACGTAAATGCGTTTATGCATAAAACCTGAAATATATTTGCATTTTTAAATAACACTTCTGGAATATAAAGAACAAGGCCTATTTCAAAGCAGCTCTTATTTGTATACATTTTTAATATGCAGGTTTTTACTGTGTTTTTTTCGGAGGGCTATTCCGTTGAAACGTACATGTGACACCAGGAAGACACTTTTGAAATTGACCCATAGGAGCACCATACACCATAGATGTTTATTAAATTGCCTTCCTGGAGTCCCAGGTATGTTTTAATGGAATAGCCCTGAAAATAAGTATTTTCATAATTGCGATTACTTAACTTTAATTTAAAATTGCATTTTAAAAATAAAGAGTATACATCCAGTAGAACAACAGGATCAACGAATCACATAAAAGCACATATAATATATGCATAAGAGACAGAGCATCACATAATTAACCTACGTACATGTATTTGTAACTCAATGGTGCACCATTGGATATAATCAGACTTGTATACAAATGCTTTTGTTATGTTACTTATTATCAAAAAAGTTAAAATATGTGTATAAATAGTTTTTAAATTCAGGTTGTCTTTTATTAGTAACTTTTAGATTACACAATTAGCTAGCTGGTATTTACATTCACATACATCAAACACTAAGCTAGGGTCTTCTACAGGGCTTTAAAGAGAATATACCACCTATCCCTTAATTCTAAAATATAATTCCCCCGCTACTCCTTGATTAGTCTCCATATCCTTTGATATCTCTGACATCCCAATAAACTTGTAACATATTGTACATTATACCTGTCTATAAACACCTTAGGCTATACTCCTAAAAAATACTTTAATTTACAGTTGAAATATACTACTAATTGCATCAAAACAATATTTTTTTCCTAAATATATTGGTCACCCGAAGGGTAACCCTCCCTTACCAACCCATTATCTTCAGATTTAAATACCGTATCCCTTAAATTATTTCTGGGGAAGACCCTGTGTATTAGTACCTACATCATAACTGTATAATTATTAAAGAAATATACATTGCTCAACGAATCGTCCATTATGTGTTATAAAAGTATGGTGGTCAATTCAGGCTGTTTTGTCAAAATGTATCTAGAATATTAGTCTCGGTTGCAAATTATGCACAGAACACTACAATTACACTGTAGGAAACGGATTTTTTAAACAAGCTTTGCAATACTCGCCCATATTCTACAGTTTCACAATGCGAACAACATAATGACTATCCTCGTAATAAAATAAAGGGACAAACTTCAATATTTGTTTTAACTTTTGCTTCTAAACTTGAATATTTTGAAAGTAATTATAATTTAACCAATTTTTTGTGTGTGCATATTACCAATTACTGATTTATATTGCACCAATAATATATAGAGGATATGTGTTGTTTTGGAGTGAATAACAGATTTTATTTCATCGAGAAGTGTGAAAACTTTATATTTTCACGAATGCGTGGACATTTTGAAGTTTGATCACTTCGAGATGAAATAAAATCTGTTATTCATGACAAAACAACACAACACATTTTTTTTTAAAAATATGCTTTATAATAAAAAATTAAAAAAACAATGACGACGTCATTGGCTTAGTATGGTAAAATTGCTGTCTTTAAGACCCATAACTTCTAAACTACTTAACCGATTTCAATAATTTATGACTCATTTTCTTAGTTATTTCCAATCCAATGATTACATTTTATTGCAACCTTCTGAAAAAAGTAGTTTTGTAAATAAAATGACCATCTGACATTTTTTACTGTAAATGACAACAATGCTGAAATACTTGATAGTTTTAAAAACTATAGCTCATTTTCTTAGTTAGACCATTTACTGTCGAATACTATTTATTAAACAGTTATTTTCTAAACAAGTAAAATAAATGTTTTTGATATTGAAAAAAAAAGTAGTTCCGACAGTGAAAAAATAAAACTCTATATTTCACACGTATGAAATACCACTTGTATTTCATTGCTGAAATATACTATTTGACTGCTAAGCAGGAAATACATATTTATAATCTAGACAATTGAAAAAGTCCAAATTGGATTCACCTTATTTTCAATTATGCGAAAACAGATAAAATCGAAAATGATATCGAGGCAATAATTGTAATGCTTGGTAAATAGTCCAATACTGGTGTGCGTCCCTTTACGTAAAAATAAAAGTGATGAAAACAAAGTTTGATTGAATAAAAAAAAAGTATATTATTCACAGAAGCAACATATTTACAGTTATATACATGTTTTTATTTTCAGGTGTCAATGTGGCAACAGCCGCAACATCGCGACATGTTGTAAGACGACGCACATCATCGACCAGATGGTCGAGATCGAAGGATTAGGTTGCATAACAGAAAAGGAAGGGTTTATCTTAAACTGTCTACAACCTAAAGTTTTTAAAGTGTGCTTGTACGGTTATATTGCAGAGTCTGGACGGCCTGAAGAAGATCAGCTATTACACGAGTATGTACAAATTCGTGTTTATTTTATTATTAATGGTGCTGTGTTATCATCAGATCGTGCAAAGCTTTTTGAAAATCTCTACGAATAACAAACATTTTTTACAATCTGTACATTTCATTATGCAGCTCTATGAATGATCGAACTATTCAACACTATTGGATATGCATCTTTATTTCTTTTACAGGCTCATCAGGAACCTTGCCTCCCGACGCTTCACAATAATGGTGTATGGGGAAGAGAAACAGACGAGTTATTCCCTCATGTGCCGGTTAGGCCATAAGGAACAGATTTCCATTTGACGAGTACGTGGGTTTCACATGGCCAATGTGAGATGTTGGAAATCGTTGTACATACCTACCCTTTGCTCTAAATATGGCAAACTTCACCACGTGACTTTATATTTCCAACAACATGAGAACTGATGTTTTAACCTCTAAGATGCATAATATATAATAAAAGATATAAATATACGTTTTATTTGTTGTGATCTGTTGTAAAATAATGATAGAATATTATTAAATATAATTGATTTTTCAAACAACTACACCACACCCTATTAACTCCATTATACTCATTTGTAAACAATCAGTCCACATTTACGCATTACCAAACAAACAAATAGATTTTCAAACTTACAGTCCGCCTATACAGAAACTATAAATTGTTTCCTAAACAGTACATCTGACACCTACATAGAACTATCGTTTCCAAACAAACAGTTCACATCATACTAAAAACTCTATTTCTCCCAACTCTAGGCACTTGTGCATTCACAACATGATCTTTGTTTACCAGTCTCCTTTGCTTTCTCTGAGCTAGTGGTACTGGTCTTGCAGGTTCTTCTCTGACTCTGGCTATCTTTGCTGACAGGTGACTTTTGTTAAACGCCCTCCTTAGCAATACTTACCCAATCAGCTCATCAACGTAGTCTGCAATATATATTATGTTTGGTATTAAGGTACATCGTTTACTACTCATTACAGTGACTAATGTAGCACAATGCTACTTTCCTTTTATATTCCCATTAAACCCTTTCCAGTATACACAATTAGCCATTTAAGTATTTCCATATATCTGTGAAATCTGTCACCGTGCCCTCAATGACATTCGTAACATGATTTAAGTTAGCGAACCACTTCTGCTGAACAAGGTCTCCGTCACCTCCACTACTTGCAGCACACCAATATACGTGGTTGCTCACAGACCTGGCCCATGCTTTCAGCTTCTCACAGCTTTTCTTCTTCCAAGCAGCTCCAAGTTTATAAAAAAACTCCTGAAAATACGCATAAAGGTCTATTTTATACTTTTTCATGCTTCAAAACAAACTAAACATTTACATATGTATTTTTTTTTCTTTCAAACTACTTTAATTGTTGTTGTAGCACTCACCCTCTCCTTAAATAAAAGTATATATATTTAAACTGAATAATAATGTTTATGACGCAGTCAGTAGTGGCAATAGTATGCCATATTTTGTGTAGAATAAAACATTCAAAATTTGAATAATTTAAATTTTGGCTATTTATTTTCTTTGCTAAAATTCGTATTTTGAAATAAAATCAAGTGCTCATAAAACCTTTATCAAGTTTAACTTTCACTAACACAGCATGTAAAGTGTCTTCTTTTCAACATTGTTTTAGATGCAAATATAGCAAGAGTGTCGCGCGTTCTTGAAAAACAACGCCAATTGTGTTTTTATAGTGGACTCTTTTTAAAGTCAGAATATGCTTATTGTTAACCTTAACGGAGATGATATAGACTTTGTGTCAAATATTTTTATATAATATAACCGTAAAATTTGGATTAAGTCCCCCGATGTGCCAATCCGTTAATAGAAACAACTGATTAGAAACGTATGCTTCGTTAAAAAGGCAGGTTGAGTTTTTTAACTCTTGTGTTTACATAAACATTACCTGTGCTATAAATAAACCATTTGGATCTGCATACTTTCCGTGTTGCGCTAAGCGTCGGCGCAAATATGTATTCGGCATAGCGTATACAGATAAATCGTATTCAGTTTATTTGTTAGCGTAATTCTCTAAGTTGTAAAGATTCCGAGTGCTTCTTTCAGAAACTTCTTCACCGAACTGTGGCGGTCAGTTACCAAATCGACAACCTGAAGTTAATTTTCTACCATCAGGAAATTAAGCGACCTTTTCAAACCCGCAAACTCCATCGCATTCGATTTTTTTTACTTCATTACTCTAAAATGGACGACAATAAAGAAGTGTGCAACATTCAAACACTGTGTTTAACTGACATGGCATATACGACTCTGGTTCAGGTAGGGAATTTTACACTGAGGTATACCGGTTTTGATCTTTTAAATTAAAACAGGCACACCGACCACTGGAATTTCAAACATGAACTGAATGTGTTTGTTTAATAATATGGTAACACAAGTATGCAAAGGGTATATATTACGCTAGTAAAAAGTCAACTATATAAAGAAAAAAAGTGTCACTGTGATGTCAATTTGACATTGTTTCTGTGCGAATTTTTGGTTGACTGTGGTCCTTGAATGCTACATTTTCTGTTCAACTTTTATATCTACTTCTGACGTTTGACCCCAATAGCGTTCCTCGCCACAAAAACGACCTATGAACATTATGAAGTTTCATGATCATGGGTGTTACTCTTCAGGAGTTATTGCGCGAAATGAGTATGGCCACTGTACACTGTATAGTGCACACTGTTTTACCCCATTTATGGATATCAGATATCTGAATTTCAGAGGTATTTAGTAGATGTTTCCCCTTCTACTTTCCATTTCGCTTTTGTTCTTAAAATAATTCCCCTTATTCTTTCATCCCGGACTGTTTTTAGCTCTATATGTTTTTTGATCAATTTCATTTTTAACATAATTGTCCCCATTGTCTACTAAAACATATAATTGTTTAAGTTTAGTTTCTATTTCATTTTCTTTCTTATTTTTCTCTCGTTTTAGAAAGGAAGCAAAATATATGATTTTGCCCCTAATCATAAGTTTAAGCGTTTCCCAAAATAGTTGATCATCTATATTAAATCGTATTTCTTGTTTATTATTTAAATTGTTCAGTTTATATTGGTGTTTTGTTTCAGAAATAGTTTGTTTGACAATATTTGCAAATTCAGCATTTGTTAATAAGCTGTTATTAAATTTCCATGTACCCCGGCCCCGTTGTTGATCAATAAATAATAAGTGCACAGAAATGGCTGAGTGGTCATATTTATAACTAATATCGATTAAACATTTCTCGACGCAATCTTGAAAGTTAGACGATTTTCATTTGGTTCATAAACTACAGCAATAGTCATCCTTTGGTCTTGTATTGTAACATCTAAAACTATGAAATTCCCCCAAAGGATCGATAAATTCATTATTTACAGCATAACTAAATGTATTTTTAAAGAGAATAGCCATACCTCTACTTGAGCTAGAGAATGAGGAATATTTTGTATCAAAGCCCCATTCGGTCTTCCATTTGTTTTCTATTTCTATTGTTGAGTGTGTGTCAGCAAGAAAAGTAATGTCATATCTATCACTGCACCTTGAAAATGTGTCTCTCCTCTTTAATTGATCTGAGCACAAACCCCTACATTTTAAACTTCCAAATTTTATATTACTCATTTATAATATCTTACATATTTTAAAATAGTATAATTTGTAAAGATTTCATGCATGTTGAACTATATATAATGTAAACAATGTAGCATGTGTTCAATCTGTATATTAGATATCTGACACTAAAGTTGTGACCATTGTTTTACTGAAAAGTTTCATATTATGCCTTGTGTCAACACTCTATCACCTTTACATTTTATTTGATCTTTGCCAAACTTGACTAGTTTGTTAATATTATTAAAAGTTCGGGCAAGTTTGAAAACCAGCTAGATCGGGTTAATAACACCAAAGGTATGGCTCTTGATTTATTGAACAGATGACCGCCGTAACCATAAAAAGTCAAAACCTTAAAACATTTTCTACTCAATAACCTCTATTCAGATTTCGACAGTTAATTTATTAATGATTAACAACGTCTAGACTATCAAGTTTGTTCAATTGAAGTTTCCGGTCATCACAAATGACTGTGTCCCGGGGGTCCAGAGTTTGTATAATTATGGAGATTGTTCACGTTTTACACAGACTTATATGTAAGGGACTCGAGGGATCCACTTTAAGCATTTATTTACATAGACTTATATCGTTCCCTTACCAGTTATGTTCAATTGATGACCATGGAGTCAAATCTGGCTCATGCCCGTGTGTCACAGTTTTAAATAGACTTATAAAGGAGAATCTTCAAAAAATCTTCTCTGAAACTATAAAGAGTTCTGAGTTAAATATTTTGCGTTTAGCAAAAGAATATATCCCTTCCAGGTTTGTTTAAATGATGACCCTGGGTCAACTTAAACATCTTCTTTTCTGAAGCAACAAGTTTAAGAGTTCTCATATTTTGCATGCAACATATGTTTATAATCTTCTACCAAGTTTGTTCACATGTTGATTTTGGGGTTAAATATGGTCTCGCCCCGGTGTCAGAGTTCAACATAGAGTTATAACGGAAATTTTTTAAAAAGATTCTGATTCTAAATCAGCTAGATTTATAATATTATGCATGTACCAGAAACTTACGATCTTCTATCAATCTTGTTCAAATCGAGCAAATGTGGTCAAATGTGGTTTCTCCACAGAGGTCATATGTTTTACATATACTTGTATGGGGGAAAACCTTAAACATTTTCTTCTCTGAAACCATAGTTATACACTTACAGACGGATAGAACTATCGAACCACCATCGGTCCGAGGTCTGTCCCCACCTCTGGGAATATAGCCCCTGGGTCCGATCCCAACTCTTGGGGACATATCCTCTGGGTCATCACTTGGATACCGTTGAGATTCCCACCCAATAACCATATAAACACTTAACTGCCATGAACAGACTTATACAAAACATCCAAACAGCAATGGCCTCTAGGTACAAACCAACCCCTGGGGACTTAGCCTCTGGGCCATAACGTGAAGACCGTTTAGATCCCCACCATACATATATACACTTATTGGGCCTGAAAACGTTAAGGCAGGAGCAGGATTTTTTTAATTTCGCAATGAAATTATAAGATTGTTTGACATTTGTTTCATCTTTGCGAAGATCATCACGTGAGCGATTCACGGACGAATGGACGTCTTATTCTTTTTGTTACAATCATTTCGTTTGTTTTCTGATAAGAAGCCTTGGTTAATGGGTTCAAATCCCAGTTTGGCAGAGTTTGGTTTTGGAGACTTGTTTCAATGGTAGTGGTAATTATTATGTTACGGGTAAAATGTAGCAAGAAAGGAAACGAAAAACCAGCAACAACAACTAATCCAGTATAGCTAGTCTTCGAACTTGTCCGAGCATTTATTAATATCAACAATGAAGGTACTAGTGGGGCAATCCACAGTTTAGTGTCCAATTCTCAACAGTCAAAGCCATGACAAACCCTTAGCCTCAATCCTTGAGCAAAATAAATCACACCATCACTGGATCATGTATATTTTTGAAGACCATTGACTTACACATGTTTTCATACCAAATAAAAGTACCAACAAGCATTTTTTGTACAACCTTTGCCTCATTTCTTTAATATTACCCACTCCAAAAACATGCTTAAAATGCAATTTGACAATTATTTCAAATGTCAACAAATAACAATACAATTTCTTTAAGCATATAAGGGTCATTTCATCATCATGATCTTGCATATCAGTTATTCCCAACTCATTAACCCATGAGGCAAAATCAGTCAATTTAGCTAGTTTTTAGAAGTTTTCGAAAGTTTCGCATATATGTATATGGCCTCCAAAAAAGGTATTCAAAACTAAAAAAAAGATACTAAATTAAGGTGCTAGATTGTTTCTAAGGCTGAAAAACTCTAATCCTATGGACTTTTCATAACATTGTGACGTCACTGACGTCAAGACGTTATAAAACACAGACACGATTTTGCGTTCTTGCACAACTAGACCCAGAACCCTACAATCTGTGAAAGTTTCATTCAAATCCGACTATAAATGTTTGAGATCATGTGATAACAAGATTTGTCTGATGACGTCACTGGTGGCCATCTTAGATGACGTCATATCCCCAAAAGCTTTGGGACACTATTCCAGGCTGATCACTATCACTGTGTAAAATTTAGATGCCGTTGATACATCTGGCAAAGTTTAGTTAATATCCGATTAATAATGAAGTCCCTATCGAGTTTACAAGGCGAACGTTAACTACGGACGAGGATCTAGGGATATATCTGCTGGCCTGTGGCCAGAGATAAATCTACAACTTTATACAAGTTCAGGATAAATGTGATGTCCAAAATGTAAGATGGTACTCATCAATTATTACGATTGCCTATAAATACTGCCTTGTTTGTTAGAGAATATAGCCTGGTGGGGATTTCTATATTTACTGTGTCCGTTTTATTGGAATGACAGTGATGTAATAGTGAGGTTTGGTGCACTCTAGAACCTGGTTTAAATTTCCTCTGGCCATTTTGCCACCGTTCCAAGGCGGTACCCCTATTGTTAACCTATTTATGTTTGTGACTTATTTTGCTTCTATCTTTTCCTTGTAAAATGTTATTTGTTGTTGGTTGACTATGTTAAGTGAATGGTACTTTCCTGTTCGACTTTTATACCTACTTTAAGTTCACGGTCGCATCTCTCGTACTACTCATAACGTGACCATGCGAATTGAAATAACGACAACATACCCTTCACACAATATCGGCGCATACATATAGCATATTGAATATCTAATTGAAAACAAAAGATAACACTTTCGGGGAATATAACTTTCCAAAGAGGTATGTGTTCTTAATTTTGTGTTTTATAACATGATTAATTTATACCAAATTAACATTACGCCTCTTTGCAGTAATGATACCAACACAAACACAGGAAAAGTACCACAATTCACCTGACGTGTGGGACCTAATGGGATCGGAGGAAGAGAAGAATGGTATGTATGTCAAATATGTATTCATTCATTAAACTGCATTTGAAAAACTCCGCCATTCTTCAAAAATGTTTAAGGTCAATAACACCTGTTTGTAATATTTGAGCTATGCGAGGTTATCAATTATATAATTAGTTATACTGTACTATACTTTCTTATAACTTAATAATAACTTGTCAAAGAATCAATATGACAAATTGCAAGTGATCAGTTATTATGTATGTACTCTCTCTCTCTCTCTCTCTCTCATACCATGTATAATATAACATCTCTCTCTCTATCATACCATTCATAATATAGCAAAGTCAATTTTTAAAGTAATTGTTTTAAGATCTAGGCAAAGGTTGGTGTTGTTTGCTGCAAAGCTTATATTTCTACGGAACGAAAACGCAGTCGTGGTAGTCTCGAATCGTTGATTCTTCAATGGCTTGCATTTACACAAAAGTTTTGAAATATGGGAAATATGCATTTACATTTTAAATTAAAAAGTGGGTATTTAAAACGATCGAATGTAATGATGGTAATTAAACTATATTCAAATTTGGTTCATTGTCACAGGATGACCTTAGTGGTTGGGCTAACTCAGGAAAGAATCAATGACGGTGAATGCATTTACATAAGTTTAATGCAACTTTTAAAATATGTTTAATATATATACAATTATCTAAAAAAAACAAGCGAATACACAAATGAACTATGAAAAGAATGTTTCCATGAACGTTTAAGACGTTCTTAGTATTGTTATAAATACTGAATGAATAAGACACTAAAGTTTTGTTAAAGCTATAACAATGATGATCTATGATCTAGCGCGATAACTGTGATGCGCGAGAGCTCATGAAGATGATGATGCGCGAATTCAATGGATGATTGTCATCAAATGCCTTCTGTAAGGGTTGATGATGCGATGTAATGATGGTTAACCTCCACTGAGATTGTGGGTGATGTTCCTCCAGTGAGGACTGATGACGGGCCCACCTTGTGTCCCGGGGGTTGTCGTTAATAAAACCTGGCCATGCTGCGCAGGTACGGGGACCGTCTCCACCGCTCGTAACGTTATCCGTGGACGCTTAGCTCCACTCCGAAATATCCCAACCTGGATGGCTTATTTCCAACCCTGGTTGGCTTATTTCCAACCCTGGATGGCTTAGGCTGTAATTATACATACGTTTTAGATGTCAGTTGACAAACATAACAATCTTGCATAATTATCATTACCCAAACAAATCATTATTCAATACATATACGTAAGCTGTACTAATGATGAGTAGCAATGTATACATATTCTACAACGCCATGTATACGCCATGTACGTCTCCAAGATAAATTCCTTATCAAAGGTACCAAAAGCTCGCTCCTGGCTTTCCCCCCAAGTTATACTATTGGGTTGACCTTTCTTTGTCAAGTCTGTCAAAGGTGCAGCTATAGCCGAAAAGTTTGGAATAAACGTCCTGTAAAAACACGCAAACCCTAAAAATTACCTAACTTGTTTCTTTGTCTCGGGTCTTGGTGCTTCCTGAATTGCCTTAACCTTGTCGGGGTCGTGTTTCAATTTCTGATCCGTCCCGACAACATAACCCAGACACTCTATATCTGCGTAACCTATGTGACACTTGCTAGGTTTTGCAGTCAGTTTAAACCGGCGTAGCCGTTCCAACAGATTACGTAGAGCCTTAATATGGTCTTCAAATGTTGTTGTAAACACCAGGATGTCATCTACAAAACTGTCTGTGTTGGACAAATCCTTAAGTAGTTACCTCATCAACCTACAGAATGTTTCTGGGGCGTTTACGAAACCAAAGGGCATGACCTTGAACTTAAAAAGTCCTTGCGAAGTTTCGAAGGAGGTCATCTCTTTAGCTCGGTCTGAAAGTGGGACTTGCCAATAACCTTTACTGAGGTCTAATTTGGAGAAATACGAATATCCCGCAAGTTTAGAGAATACCTCCTCAATATTAGGCATTGGCTCTGCATCAAAGATGGTCCGTTTATTTAGCTGTCTAAAATCGATGCAGAATCGAATTGACCCGTCCTTCTTCTTAATAAGTACGACTTGGGATGAAAATGGGGCGTTTGAAGGTTCGATGACACCCAATTTCAACATGCCTTTCACCTCCTCATCAACAATTGATCGGGAGTGAAATGGAATGGGATACCCCTTAATTATAATTGGTTCCCCTGATGTGAGTTACAATATCATGTTGCACTCCATCTGTCTGCCCCGGGTTTTCGGACAAGACATCACTGAACTCCGAGAGTAAACTACCCATCTCTCGTTGCTGCTCTACACTAAGCATGCCCGATATGTCTACATCGGCTGCTGTCTCCCTACCTACACTAGTGGGAAAATACATGGGACTAGTGTCCTCAATACTGTCTTCCTCACTATCCTCAATAACTGCAACATTAACTACGGTTAACACCCCTTGTTGCACATTATCGGTTCTACTCATATCCTCTTTCAGCATATTCGCATGAAAGGTATTTAACTTTCCGTTTATCTCGATACGGTAATCCATAGTGTTCACTATCCCTCTAACGTAAAACGGACCTTTCCATTGTAACAACAACTTGTTATTGTCGGTCGGGAGTGACAGTAACACCTAGTCATCTATCTTAAACTAGCTTTCTGGTCATAGTACCGTTTGTACTTGGTACAATAAAGCATTGAGATACTTGTCCCAATCTTTGGGTCTCTCTGTACACATACGCCGTAACATTTCCTATAACGTCCCGTTAAATCGTTCGACTAACCCGTTACACAGAGGGTGATATGGTGTTGTCATGATTTGACGCAAAGACAATAACCTGCTTACTTCAGCCATAAGTTCTGACGTAAACTGTGATCCACAATCAGTCAGCATTTCCTCTGGTACACCTAGCCTACTGAACATATCAACTAATGCTTCAGCTACTCTCCCAGTTTCAATTGAGGGCAATGCTACTGCCTCCGGATACCTAGTTGCATAATCTACCATGGTTAAAATGTACCTATTTTTCCTATCCGACACTGGAAAAATTGGTCCAACTATGTCTACGGCTACCCGCTTAAATGGTGTATCTATGAGTAGCATCTGACACAAATGTACTTGGGTCACTCGACCTTTTGGTACTGTCCTTTGGCATACATTGCAGGACCTACAATACCTAGTCACATCTCCACTAACGCCTGGCCAATAAAATTCTGCCAATACTCTATCTGACGTTTTCTTTACGCCTAAATGACCTCCCATAATCGACTCATGAGCTACCTTAAGCACTGTCGTTCTATACTGGGTAGGTACCACTAATTGGTGAAACTGTCTACCACCACTATCTTCAAATTCTCTGTACAATAATCTATTATTATGTACAAACTTACAACTACCGGACCCTTTAAACTTCTTCACTACACCATCCTTGGCCTTCACTTTACAAGGACCTAATGACTCGTCTTGAGTTTGTGCTTCTATAAACTCCGCTTTGGATATGTCACCTACGGCTGCAGGAACCTTTCATTTTCTATAAGACTGAGCTTGCTTCTGAACCTGCGCTCTAGTCTCTACTGCAATACTTATGCTACTCCTAAAATCGGACATTACCGGAAGTGCTGAACCTTCTATGTTCCCTATCGTTAAATCATAAATCGAGTCGTCCATACATAGTGCCTCTGTAGTCCCTTTAAAGAAAGGTGTATCTACATCTATTCTCGCTATTGGCTTGTGCTCTACCGACTTATTTAACAACATACACGGTGACTGTTTACCTTCCAACTGGTCATCCGTAACTAAACTACGCCTACATACCACACCTGTACAACCCGTATTCCTCATGACAATTACGTCCGTGCCATTCACTCTACCATCTGCCGTTGGAAGATTTGAGTACGGAAAGAGACTTGTTCCGATCTTCGCCATTACGCCATCCGCTTTAACACAACAGCTACTACTGTCGGTTTTAATAACCGGACTATTACTACATCTGCCTCTACCTCTACCTCGGTTTTGACCACCTCTACCTCTACCGAAATTCCATGGGTTGTTAAAATCTTGGTTCTGACTCCCTACATTGTTGTCCACTCTACTATTGTCACTAAAATTGTCTACGACAGCGGACACTTTCACCGCTTTCCTACACTCATGTGAAGCATGATTCCCATTACATTGACGACAACGAATAAAAGGTCTACCTATGTTACCACTATTGCTACCTCCTCTAGCACCCATCGAACTACCTCCACCTCTATAGTTGCCACTCTGGCCTTTCTGTTTATGACTATGATCGTCCCCTTGCCTATCTTTAAAAGTTCTGTCTTTCGACACTACATTATGAGCTCCACCTCTAGCCTCGGCAAACTGATCTGATTGTGTTGCCATTTCATCTACACTAGTTAGTTTTCTTTCTTACAGAAATAAGGAAAGATCTCTACTACAAACATTGAATACCTGGTCCCGCAAAAAGAAATCTATGAGGCCCTGATAAGTCTGCGCTACCTTCCCTAACTCTAAGCATCTATCTAAGAATTTCTAGATCTACTAATGAACTGAATAAATGACTCGCCTTTCTCAGGCAAGCAAGCTCTAAACCGCTTTCTAAAACCTTCTTCAGTTAACTCAAATCTCTTTAAAAGAGCATCCTTTAACTTGTTATAGTCAAGAGCATCTACACTGGGTAATCTAGAAAATACATTTAAGGCCTTGCCTCTCAATAAAGCACTTAAATGAACTGCCCACTTATCTTTGGACCATTCCTGTAACTCAGCATAACGTTCGAACCGTAACAAGTAACTGTCCATGTTATCTTTGTCAGCATCAAAGTATGGTAACTTCGAAACTTTTAACTTCCCAGAATAACTATCTTTCCCTTCAGTTTTACTGTCCTTACTATGTGTCTTAGCTGCTTCTAACTCTAAAGCTAACTTATGCTCAAACTCTGATTTCTCCCTCTCCATCATCATCTTAGCCTTAGCTAGTCTACCATCTGTTTCCAACCTCTCATGTTCTAACTCTTGCTTCTCCCTTACTATTCTACTTTCATCATCTCGCTTCTCTTTAGCTAACCTATCTTCTAAGTCTACCTTCTCTTTATCATCATCTCGCTTCTCTTTAGCTAATCTACTTTCGAATTCTAACTTCTCTTTATCAGCATCTAGCTTCTCTTTAGCTAACCTACTTTCGAATTCTAAGTTCTCTTTATCAGCATCTAGCTTCTCTTTAGCTAACCTACCTTCTAATTCTAGCTTCTCTTTAGCTAATCTACTTTCTTCATCTCTTTCCTGCTTTGCTATTTCTCTTTCCTTAAGTCTAAATTCCCTTTCCTTGGCCTTTTCGTCTTTAACAAAGGTTCTAAGCTCCTCTCCAGCATAACCTAACTCCTTACCCATCTCCGTAAGATCCTTTATGGACGTCATGGTATAGACATTGTGATGGAATACTAACTACAATAATTACAATACACACGTCACTAATAATTCTACTCAACTAACTACTAATGGTAAGTCACTGTGTCCTCAGTAAATACCTGGGCATCATCATAGGACAAGTTACATACAAATTTGTACTAGCGCTAACTACTAACGGTTATGTATAGATAGTATCTAGCTTCCACAAAACATATACACTACATAAAATATCTATATTTGATATTGGACATAAATCTTAAACAATCATCGAAATGTGTACAACATGTACATGTATATTTACTTCTCCCATCAATACAAGTATACTCGAGTGTCACAACATGAGTAGAACGTCTTGTTCGCCAACCTAATTGGATACTATGTGTATATCAAGGGAGGTAAAAACAAACACCCAAATTATTGAGTAAAAGTGCCTCAGACCCAATCGTGTAGCCCACTGCGACCTCGCGCCAAGGAAAGAACGGACAAAACAACAGTTTGGACTCACCCTACCCTTTTCGTGTCTTGACTTGTCTTCCACGCTGTGGCCGTGATCGTCGACAGTCGCCTTGATGGATCAGAGGGTGGTACACAATTCTAAAATAATAAGTAGAGATTTAGTATATCATAATAAAGATCACTTATTGATTCTTTCCCTCCGTAGTCGCCCAAAATCCCACTACTCTGAAAACCAGTTGTCACAGGATGACATTAGTGGTTGGGCTAACTCAGGAAAGAATCAATGACGGTGAATGCATTTACATAAGTTTAATGCAACTTTTAAAATATATTTAATACAGTCGAACCTCGATAGCTCGAAGTCAGCGGGACCATAGGAATATGTTCGAGCTATCGGTGGTTTCGAGGCATCGAGGTAACGGTAAAAAACAAAATATCTATCCGAATTTGTGTACCACCAGAAATAGTGTTACTTGTGTACGTGATGTATCGTTCTCAGTATGTTTGTTTATGTTCATGCATGTTTGTTTAAACCTCATAACGGATATATAACATGTAATTGTTACACTGAAAATACAAGAAAAACTGCAATAATGTGTTTGTTTTATCATTTATTTAAAGAAATATCACACTAATATATTTTAACATACATTCCGGAAGTCCGCATAATGAGAACAAGGTAAGACTGGTTTCGGTACAGAAAATTGAATAGAATAGACAATAGCGTAGCACATAATTCACTGTTGAAATATCTTACTACATATACGTTTTTTTTTTGTTTATACATTTGTTTTATTTAAAAAAGTTTGTAATGATTGCTTTGCGCTCGACTTCATCAATTCATCTTTAACAACTAATTAAAAAGTGAACACGCTTTATTTTAATTATTGTTATATTTTTATTAAAACCAATCAACAGACATTAATTAGAAAATCAACCGGGTTTAATTTATCGTAAATAACAGTAAACGAAGTTCACTAAACATAAATATTATCTGTCTATTATCATTTTTCAATCATAAATGTTCGCACCTTTAACAGTCAACTTTATCTGTTTTCGCACTATGATCGAACTTGCTACAAACAAATACAAACGCGTCGATTACAATTAATATGGCCAACGTCGCATGGCAACGGATCATCACCTTCGATTAAGCGAGGTTTAAATTCACACAAAAATGGATCTTCGGACCGTAAAAAGTATTCGAACGAGCCGGGGTATTCGAGAAATAATATTCGAATAATCGAGGTTAAATTACATTGAATTATATAGGCGTTGTGTCGGGACCGGAAAACGTGTTCGAGTTACCGATGGTATTCGACTCACCGGTGTTCGAGCTATCGAGGTTCGACTGTATATATACAATTATCTAAAAAAAAACAAGCGAATACACAAATGAAATATGAAAAGAATGTTCTCATGAACGTTTAAGACGTTCTTAGTATTGTTATAAATACTGAATGTATAAGACACTAAAGTGTTGTTAAAGCTATAACAATGTTGATCTATGATCTAGCGCGATAACTGTGATGCGCGAGAGCTCATGAAGATGATGATGCGCGAATTCAATGGATGATTGTCATCCAATGCTTTCTGTAAGGGTTGATGACGCGATGTAATAATGGTTAACCTCCACTGAGATTGTGGGTGATGTTCCTCCAGTGAGGACTGATGACGGGCCCACCTTGTGTCCCGGGGGTTGTCGTTAATAAAACCTGGCAATGCTGCGCAGGTACGGGGACCGTCTCCACCGCTCGTAACGTTATCCGTGGACGCTTAGCTCCACTCCGAAATATCCCAACCTGGATGGCTTATTTCCAACCCTGGATGGCTTATTTCCAACCCTGGATGGCTTAGGCTGTAATTATACATACGTTTTAGATGTCGGTTGACAAACATAACAATGTTGCATAATTATCATTATCCAAACAAATCATTATTCAATAAATATACGTTAGCTGTACTAATTATGAGTAGCAATGTATACATATTCTACAACGCCATGTATACGCCATGTACGTCGCTGTTAATCAATGCCCCTAATACATGTAATATAAACATTATCAAATCACTCGTATATTACACTCACGCATGTCAACTAATGACCACATTATACAACGCTATGCATACGCGTCGAACATTTATCCTAGTCACTCATCTCATTGTTAACTAATGTTTACAATCACTGAGTTATACGCGTTAACTAATGCACCTATTATCCACTGTTATCAAATTAATATTGTTTTACAATTAATGATCAATTACAATAATTACATCTACTAAAGTAACTTCAAAATCATATGCTAGTCTAAGGGTAATGTTTGAGAAACATCAGAGGTAACCGGATGTCGTAACCGCCAAACAAGATGGCGTCGCCCATTGAATACAAATGTACGACAAATGTACGATAAAAGTTTTAATAAAATAAATACGAACCACATGTTACCTGTGAATTTTGCCGTCCAATCTCTGTTCCAACAAAGTAACTATCGACCAATCCCGGCAAGAACTAGAAGACAATGGGTTTTATAGCAAACATTACGCCCAAACCATTATTTCCCCCGTTCAGTCCGTGACAAACGTGGCTAAATCTGCAGTATTGAATCTACACGAGAGGCCCCTTATACAATTTTGCCGTTTAAGGAAGATAGCCCTATACGTTTGCATGTATTAGCACAAAACTAAACTTATGACACGGCATCTCTGGCGGCCACTTAAAATGTGCACGCTTTTACGTGTTACATGAATATATCATGAATATTGTGAATTTGTTTCAACTCGAACAATAGCTATGTACGACCAATACGCTCTACCCGTGACATTTTGTGACTCTCATCCGTGCTCAGCTCACTTTTGTTATTGTTGCTAGTGTCTACACTACATCAATGTCATTAGTCGAGCAATTCAGGGCTATTTTTGTCATTTTGTTTTAGAAATAGAGACAATTTTGGATATTACGTTGATATAATTAAAAACAAATTATCCAGGTCAAATTTGATCGAGATAGGTTAAATGGTTTTCGTTATTCACGCTATTCCTTAAATGAATTTAGTCACGAATATGAATGAGTTACTTATGAATAAGTTTTCATTTGACGAAAATCCAAAAGGTCCGGACGTAAATATCACATTTCTATTTATGCTTTTTTACATATACCATCGATAAATACCAATGTTTTAGAGCGAAATCATTGAATCGTAGTTTTAGTTTGAAAAAACAACTGTAGCGAACAAAATATTTAACTAAACGAATACATCTTAATGATATTTTGCCTTATAATAAATGGTACTAAATATAAAATGTTCTCCAGAAATTTCACTGACTTAGCGGTCAGAACGCCTGAATGTAAATGGAAAGGTCGTGTAAGCTGTGTTTACAACTATATGTCTCTTACATTTCTTATCCTAGCACAGGCAGATTTCGTCATGAGCTTCCTTATAGCATTATCTTAAGTGCTGCTTAAGTAATTTTGGTTCCAGTAACCCCTGGTTTCTCATGGAACCCAAATTCTGCCCCTAACATGTGTCTATTTCACATCAAATTTTGCGTGTAAGCTGTGTTTACAGGTCTATATCTCTTACATTTCTTGTCCTAGCTCATCTAAATTTGGGAATTGGTTGTAAAGGGTTGCGTGAGTAATTTTGTCTTTTGCAAATTCTGGGCTCCCATGCAGCCCAAATTGTGATGGCCCATAAAATGTGCAATAAAGGCAGATCAAGGTTTGCGTGTAATCTGTTGTATATATCTATAATTTTGGTTGGGATTTTTTTTATAGAATTATGCATCTTATTCATACTTCACCCATATTGGGGCATGGCCTCCATCCTCCTCTACCCCACCTCCCCACCTCCACGCTTTTTTTTTACATATTTCTGCGTTGTTTTGGTCAATTGTTACACACATAGCTATTTTGCCTTCCCCCCCCCCCCCCAAACGCCCCCCCCCCAAGCCTTGCCCCACCCCAACCCAACCACTCGAAATGCATTATTTTTTATTATTATTTTTACATATTTCTGTATTATTTTTGGTTATTCCTTAAACATATAGCTATGTTACCCCTTCCGCCCCACCATCCACCCCAACCCCCCCCCCCCCCCCCCCCCCCCCCTACGCACTCGAAAGTATTTTTTAATTTTAATTTTTTACATATTTCTGTGTTGTTTTGGTCAATTCTTACACATATACCTGTGTTGCCCCTCCCGCCTCGCCCAACTCGAAAGTAGTTTTTTTTTAATTTTTAGATATTTCTGTGTTATTTAGGTCAATTCTTACACATATATGTTGCCCCCCCCCCCCCCCCACACCCCCACCCCCACCCCCGCCTCTCACTACCCCCACCCCCTCACACATGAAACTATTATTTTTTTAACATATTTCTGTGTTGTTTTAGTCAATTCTTACACATATATGTTGCCCCCTCCCTTCCCCACAACCCACTCCCGCCTCTCTACCCTGCTCCCCCACACCCTCCCTCCCCCACAACCCACTCCCGTCTCTCACCCCTGCTCCCCCACCCCCACCCCCACTTGAAACTCTATTTTTGTTTTTTACATATTTCTGTGTTGCTTTTGTCAATTCCCCGCCTCTCGCCCCTCGCCCCCCCCCCCCCCCCCCCGCCCAGCCCCGCCCCCACATTGTTTACTTGGTGTAAAAAGTTCTGTGTATCAGGACAAGACCATAACAAATGGACCAATGTTTCTTCCTGGTGACAGGTGTGACATAGCGGGCTATCTATTGCATTTATGGTATGCAAGTATTTTCTTGTAGGTAAAATGCTATGGATAATTCTAAGTTGAAACCACTGTAATGTAGAGCTAGAGGTTGATTTGAAAGGTGCCATATAAATTTCCTTCCATGTTTCTTGCTCCATGTTATAATTTTGTTCTCATTTAAGTTTAGAAGAAGGTTGTTCTGTATTTTTATTGAGTATATAGTAAAATTCTTTACTTCCTTTTGTTGTTTTTAGGAATGGTGTGATATTTAATGGCAGTGTTGGTTCGAATAATTTCTGAGTTATGTCCATGTATGTTATCTTTTTGTTACCTGCCATGGATTTAATTGATGCTATAATTCCATTGAAAGTCATGAAATTTGTTTTAAGTTTATATATAGTACTACATTCATCCAAGGAACACAAATGTCCATCAGTGTTAAAAAGGTCATTTATAAGATAAATTCCCTTGTCATACCATTCCTTCATAAAGAAGGTTTTACCTCCTATAACCAAGTTTGTATTAT
>JAWPHD010014122.1:0-63505 GCA_037043455.1 Cyrtodaria siliqua
ACGAACGCAAATTCATTTCGCTATTTCGGATAACTTCTATTATTATCATTTTGTGTTGATATTTAAAATCTCGATTTAAACGAAGAACGTCTTTCAGTATTTTAATATAAGAATTACACTGTGTAAATAGTGTTTTAGAACCGCTGACGAACGATTACACATTTACTTTAATTTTACTGATTCAAAATGGCAAATATTTTATTTATTATGTAGCACAAGACTTTAAATTATTTCATATAAAACTAAAATAATGTTGATAGAAAACATCCTATATATCGTTGTATAGTGTAATGTATGTTACATTTTTGATGAAACTAGAATAAACCCGGAAGAAAAAAAAAATCATCATGTGCACCAACATATAATGTCAACAAAAAGGCTCATCACATAAACATAAGTCGCCGACTCGTGATAAAAATCGCATGGCTAGATATCATGCGTAATTTAATCTTGAGAGATTTTGCGAATACGCTGAACGAACGAACGCAGATGCATTTTCTTCGTTTGTGCATTTAAACGCACACAATCTGTTGCGTTCGTTCCGTGCATTTAAATGAAGGCATAGTTTCCTTTATAAACGCTGAATGCACCCAAGAACGCAAATGATTTGCCAATGAGCGCAAACGGAACGCAAACAGAACGCAAACGAAACGCAAAAGGAATTCATTGTTGGGGTACTTGAACGCAACTGCGTCTATAAATGAACGTTCCTATCGTAAGTGAACGTTAAATACTATTTCAAATGTGTGTTTCTATGGTGACGTGATTTACAAACTTCGTAAGATGCTTGGTCATGATCACTTTCATACTACCTTTGTTTAGCTTGTTAACAGGTTTATCAAAAGAGGTTATGACCCTATCATTTTTCAACGCACTGCATGCTTGGTGATGGATCCATTTACAATTCGCCACTATGCTTTCCTCTTTAATTATGTGATGACCGGACAGGATGTGGACCCTACGATGACGTCTACCTAAAGCCCAAAAGGACGGTGACGTTTGATGTTTGTCTACAATTTTGTCTTGTCGTGCCCGCAATGTTTTGTTCTCTTGTTGCTCTGGCTTCTGCCAAGTCACTGAGTACCTTCTTTGTGGCTTTCTAGTCTATTGTTTTTCTGTATTTATATATACACGAGCATCTTTAGTTTGTGTTTTACTTATATTGCATATTAATGCTGCCTTGCTGGTTAGAGAATAGTTCATGGATGGGATTTCTTTATTTACACTGTCCCGTTTTATTGGTATGACAGTAGGGTAAGTGTGAGGTTTGGTATACCCTAGAACCTTGTTTGAAAGCCCTAGCGGCCTATTTTGCCAATGACCGTTCCAAGACGGTAGCCTTATTGTCAACCGTTTTGTGTTTGTGATGTCTTATTTGGCCTTTAATTCATCTTTAAAGTTGTTCTTTGTTTCTGTGTGTGTTTGTGGTTGACTGCCGTCCTTGAATGCTAATTTTTCTGTTCGATTTTTATATCTATATTTCCAGGATAGATCGCTAGTGTCGATGTTCAATATCGCTCCGCAGTATCTCGCAAAACAATGTGATCGCATAAATGGTAATAGTGTTTATGTAAAAACGAATCTTTATTTTTTTATCATATATGCTTTAGCAAGTTTAATATATTGTTTATTGTCTATATAATAAAGCGAAAAGTACGTTGAATGTAACATTACAAGCAATACTATAGAAAAATACGTTGTATATGTCCTATTCTGATACACAATATCACTATTTATTTTTAGATATACGACGTTGCAAATTAGTTTAAATTTTCTTGAATATTTGTGGATATGTTTGTCTTGACTAGGTAGAACATTTATCATATTATATTGTCTTTTTACAAAATACCATGCGTTTGTTTTATTCATTGTCTTTATTTTGTCAGGCAATATGATAGGCGCACCAATTTCTAAACTGCTTCCACCCGAAATATATTTAGACGGTATAAGCCTATCTTTAGCAAAGGTAAGTTTCTGCTCCTTAACGTACTTAGTATCCATACTGTTGCTGTATCGAATGATAAATTCGCCCCCCCCCCCCACTTCCCCCCTCCCCCCCCCCCGACCAACCCCAATATACGACGACGTGTACAATATAGTTCTTTGAAGGTAATTATGTTCATGCACAGTTGTACATCATATTATGATAATTAAATAATTGAAACATTTGCTAATGTTATTGAAATTCAAATGAGAGTGGCGCCGTAGTGTAATAGTTAACAGGATGACGTAGTGATTCAGGGCTAGTAAGATCGGTCCCACCCTGGGCCGAATCAGGATCAATTTATTCAAATAATGTCCCACCTGACCAGGCATTCGAATGAGACTTAAAGTCCCCATATATAATACAATACACCTAAACCGCACTCTAGTCCAGACTCTATTATGTCCTATCGACGGTGCGTCACCGCTGTAGGTTCGAATCCCTCTGGTAGGTCGACTTGTCAAGTGAGAAAGTGTCGATGATAGGCGGGAGGTATACAGTAATGCTTCTACCCAGGAACAATTGAGTGGTCTGCCTTCAAAAACATCGAGAAAGTCATATATGGCCTAAATTACTACAAATTACGTGTTTTAACACCATTCAAAACAAAAACAAAAAATGTTTCCTATGGGGCGGTGGGGCTATGTACATTAATAATGCACATACATAGCCAACATGAGCCTATACATATATGTAAGAAATCATGCACGATTTAATGTCAACCTTCCACAATGTTCAAGCTGATTCGTGGCCTTTTTTGCACAGCTACACATCGTAACAAGTGGTGAATTATAAAGTTGCTTTTGATGCCCTATGGATGAATTTAATTTATAGCTTGAGTAATACTTAAAGAGGTTTGCCTCAAGAATTAAATCAGAAACTAAATAAAATATTTTGAGAACACGTTATACATGACAAATGCTCTGTTATCCCTAAGTCAACGTGCGTTTTCGTTATGGTATAGAGACATTCCGAAATGATAACATGAAGTAAACATTCTGACCTTACTTTTCATTGTAATTGTTAGATTTTCCTGCACTTCTGGAGAACCGTCGTTAACAGCGAATTTATTTAACAAGCCCACTTTTCCATGAATGTTTTGATTTTAATTGAAAAACAAATAACATTACATACTAGCTTGTAAAAAAAAACCTGTCAAATAAATGCTCAACAGCATACACATCATGTATTATAATTGATTATAACTGCAGAATCACATAAGTATTGGAGGTCAGCTGTCGTTGACAGATCCAAATACCCAAAATCTGCCGGTTATAAGCCAGACCTGGATTGGCGAACATAAGCCCTTGGAGCTCACGTTGTCATTAATTGACGAAACACCTGACGATCTGCCCGCCATTCCAGAAAAGAACTGCAAGCTCCTCCGCCACCTATCGTCTTATACAATACGTTGGTGTGGACTTTAATACAGGCTTACATGTAACCTGACAGGACAGGCACGTATGGACTTTATATGTTTACTGTTGGTAATTCAAATCCCACTGTCTTAATGTTGTGTCCAATATGTGGTTGTGATCCTACATTTAACCGACATGGTCTGTATCTGTATGAGAGTGGGCAACTTGAAGCCTCCTGCATCTACAAGTGTGTTCTTGTACGAGGTATATGCCTACGTGTAACACGACTAGAATGGCATGTATCTGTATGAGTGTAGGTTCCTCAATATGTGGGTGTATACTTATGTGTAACGTAACAGGTATGGTCTGTATCTGATGTGGGCAGCCTGAAGCCTTCTGCATCTATGTTCCGTACAATATGTGGCTCTATACTTACGTGTAACATGACAGTTGGTTTAAACGTATTTTATTTTTTCAATGGTTTACAACATTGCATATATACATTATACAATTATATTAAAGGATTAGAATGAAAGCAAACCGCTTATAGAATTCTTCTCCTAGGAAAGATTGTTTGTAATAAATAACAATGACGGTTATATTTATTATTAGAGCTGTGAACTTCATCCAAAACATTACAAGTGTAGCAAAAAATAACAAAAATAACATATAAACGTTCAGCAAAAAGAAAATGCTAATTATAAGGCAAACAAAAAAAATGAAGCTAAGGTAATTTAGATTCAAACAATAAAGACATGATACATTATATTGGAAAATAAATGAGGAATTATATATATTTTAGGGGGAAAAAAATAGTGAAAACGTTTGGGATACACAGGACGGTGACAGTGGGGTGGGGCAACGAGCGCATGCAGAACAAATCGCGTATAGCCTTCCCCTGTTCAAATAAATAAGATAGTAGTAGGCAGCTTCCTAGTTCAATTTTTGTTAAAAAATACAATTAAAACCGTTTACTCAACATAATGTACCTGTGCGCAGCTTCGAATATAGCTATGTTTGTTTGGATTGCGAGCGACGGATCTCCATATAATAGTATATTTAATGAGACGTTACAAAGTGGTATTAATGTATCCAACATTTCCCTACGAATGGTGTCATAAAGAGGGCAGTTCAAAAAGAAGTGGTGTGTATTTTCGATGCTTGTGAACTGTATCTGTATAAGTGCGACTAGCTTGAATCATATGTGTTAATCTGATAGGTATGGCCTATATCTATTTGCGGTATATGGGTACGAACTGCATTGAGCACTATGAAAGAGATTTCATGATGAGTCTTTCACCAGATACTCAGGCAGGTGTAATTGAAGCCTTTAATGACACCTCTCGGTATCTGAGTGACATATTAAACACTGACAGTCCTTTCTTTTCTACTGTGGTCCTAAAGAACTTCAACTCAACAAAGTACGTTGTCCTGTTAGGGCCATTTTACCATCGCATCTTACCATCGATAATCGCATCTTACCATCAACCATTACATCAGTCGTAATGTACATTAGGCCTCTTCTTCGTTTTATCGACACGCCTCTCTCCTCCATCTCCCTCCCCCGCCACCCTCTCTCTCTCTCTCTCTCTCTCTCTCAATATAATCTCAGGTTTGTCAGTGAGACAATTTTATTAAATATTAAATTGATAAATATGTTAAGACGGGTGTAATGAAAACTATTCGACCATGTTTGTTTGTGAGTGTGGGTGAACAAAACCTGCTTTGTTCAGTTCTAATTAATTTTATATGAGCGTTCAACTTAGGCCCTGCAAAATGCAGGTGTGTTTAGGGTAACCCGACCCTACCTATTTTTTCTGGTAAAACCTAGCAATTTGTTTTCAATTTACTAGAAAAATATAAAAATCAAGGCTGTTTTGAGTATAAAATGCTATGTTCCTATATATATATATTCCCGGAAAACACTCAACATGTATTATTGGATGTTACAGCCCTCTACACCAACATTCCTCACGAAGAAGGTATTTTGGCTTGTAAGGAGGCATGGGATCGTAGAGTTCATAAAGATCCACCCACCAGCACACTTGTTAGGCTCCTCACGCTTATCCTCAAGTGCAACAGTTTCGAATTTAAAGGGAAAAACTACCTCCAGGTTCAAGGCACCACCATGGGGACAAAAATGGCACCTTCATATGCCAATGTGTTTATGGGTAGACTGGAAGGACAACTCCTCCTATCTGTACCACTGAAACCTTTGTCGTGGTTACGTTTCATTGACGATGTTGATATGCAATGGTGTCATGGTCCAGACACTTTACAAGCCGGTCAATGCATTCCATCCCTCAGTCAAATTCACAGCAGAGGTTTCCAATGAGAAACACGTGTTTCTAGACACAGTTTCACATATAGAGAACAATGTAATTATTGTTTACCTCTACTCCAAACCCACGGACACACACCAGTACCTTCTGCCCAACAGTTGCCACCCTAAACACTGCTGCAAGAACATACCGTTCAGTCTTGCACTTCGTATCAGACGAATATGTTCAAACACCAATACATTCGACATCAGAGCAAGCGAACTTTCGGAGCATCTTACAAGGCGAGGTTATTGCAAGACAGACATTGTCAATGCAATAGACAAAGCACGGAACCTCAACAGAAAAGAACTCCTTGAATACCAGTCGAAGACATAATGTTCAGAGCAAACTTTACCTTTCGTACTTACATACCATCCTGACCTTCCCAATGTGAAACAGATTATTAATAAACACTGGTCACACATAAAGGAGTCAGAACGTCTGAACAAAATGCTGCCTAGAAAACCCATTATTGCGTACAGGAGACCTAAAGTCTCCGCGACATCCTTGTTGCAGCCAAGTTGAAACCCGACTCCAATACTCAGACCACAGGACAGTCAGACCCTTGCCATACATCGAGATGTCAGACTTATAAATACATGTCTCCCGCAAACTATTTCTTATCTTCACTCGGTGCCAAAAACACAATCAAAAGTGTCACAAACTGTAAATCCGCAAACGTCATCTACTTAATGACGTGCTTGATTTGCAAAAAACAGTATGTCGGTGAAACAAAGCAGGCGTTGAACCTCCGATTTAACCTCCATCGCTCCGATTTGTAAATTACGTAGGTTTGCTAGGTCGCCAGCGGCCGAACGCTTCAGTTCAAAAGGCCACACGTTCAACGACTTGTCTCTGGCATGCAGTGAACACAATCCAAACTGGACCGACGCAGAACGTAAATTACGTGAAACGTACTGGATAAGACGCTTAAACACAAAACATCTAGTAGGAATCAACAAAGGGTACTAGATACATCTTACAGAATATATAAACGTAAACACATACTCTGGTTTTTATTACTTCCCTTGATCCAATTTTCTCTATTTATATATTATTGTAGCCTTATTCATAGTTTCAATTAACTTTGGAGTTGTTTTTACTATATCCTGAAGTATCGATTCTTTGTCTTAGGTATAGAGGTAGGGTTATTCACTCACATACTCTCTCTTCATAACTAATCATAAATGTCAGCGTACAATTTTACTTTCATCCAACCAGCAATGTTCTATTATTAGTACTTTTGTTTCTTCCCTTGATCAAATAATCTCCATTTATTTAATTTAATATGTTTAGTCTTATTCATTGTTTTTTATTAGCTTTAGAGTTGCTTTATACTTTTTCCTGCAGTATCGATTTTAGGTTTTAGGTTTTGAGGTAGGGTTTGTGTTATCTTTTTCACATTTTTACTCTCTCTTCATAACTACATGTCAGGGTACAGTTTTACCCTCAACCAACCAGATATTTTCTTTTATTAGTGTCAGTTTCTGCAACACTGCCAAACGATAAGTTGTTTTTTAAAGAGTTTTATTTAAACTGCCGTGTTTTTTAGTGTTTTTTTGTTCGTATTTGTTATTTTCGTGTTTGTGTACCCCTGATGAAGGCGTAAGCCGGAAGCGCTTGGGGTTTTATAAACTGTAGCACTGTATAAATGTTTTTTCCCCCATCTATTAGTTTATTCCAACATGTTCGTATCCCCTCGGGGATCCAGTGCTTTTTGAAAGGTACTTTATAGATGTATGTGTTTTCTCACCCTTATATATATATATTTATATATATATATATATATGAAATATATATGAAACTAAATCCGCACCTACCCTACCTACTATTTTATGGCATGTTACCTTAAACCTGGGATGAAATATAGAGCCCTGCCTAAAGACACATATTTTTTTGTTTGAATTATATAATTACGAAATTATAGCTCACCATAGACGCGTGCAATCTATCACACTTCAAACTTCGGAATTCAGAAGTACAACAAACTTGGCATTGTCACCCTTCTGTGTCTGATATGGTGTCCTGTTAGGGCCATCTTACCATCGCATCTTACCATCGAGCATCGACCTAAGTCGATGGTAAGATGCGATGGTAAGATGCGATGGTCGATGGTAAGATGCGATGGTCGATAGTAAGATGCGATGGTAAGATGCGATGCTCGATGGTAAGATGCGATGGTCGATGGTAAGATGCGATGGGCCATCGACAATCGCATCTTACCATCGACCATTGTATCTTACCATCGCATCTTACCATCGACCATCGCATCTTACTATCGACCATTGCATCTTACCATCGACCATCGCATCTTACCATCGCATCTTACCATCGACCATCGCATCTTACCATCGACCATCGACCTAGGTCGATGCTCGATTGTAAGATGCGATGGTAAGATGGCCCTAACAGGACTCCGTAGTCTGAGTATGTTCCAGTGGGGAGAGGGATGATGGCAGGGCGCGCGTCTATATAAATCCTCGACAAAAATACTCAACCACCTCGAATTGCGGACATCAATGTTAAAACCTGGATCTATACCCTGTATGTGGATTGACTAGGTAAATTACAGACCGCCCCTGCCCCCGCCATGCTCTTAATGTTTCTTTAGCCCCTCAGGCAACTAGTAAAATATAAGGATGCTTGACCTTAAAAAGTGAGGCACTGCATGTTTTATGCATAGTTATAAACAATTAGTGTCATTTGAAAAGTTGATTGTGAAATGTATCCGCTTGCCTTTATATAATTATGTTTCATGTGTTCCTCCAGTGTATGCACTCCTCACTCGCCCACAAACACTTGTTTGCAATATTCTGGAATGGAAAACTTGGTCAAGTTCGATACCGAGAGTGGCCGTAGCATGTGTGTCATAAGTCGACGGCCGATGGTGAGATGCGATGGTCGATGGTAAGGTCGATGGTAAGATGCGATGGTCGATGGTAAGATGCGATGGTAAGATGCGACGGTCGATGGTAAGATGCGATGGTCGATGGTCCATCGCATCTTACCATCGACCATGGCATCTTACCATCAACCATCGCATCTTACCATCGCATCTTACTATCGACCATCGCATCTTACCATCGACCATCGCATCTTACCATCGCATCTTACCATCGACTATCGCATCCTAACAGGACACCGTAACAAAGCGAACATTTCTGATACTGTCGCTTCTTTTCTTGATTTACCTCTCTCTATTGCAAATGGAGAAATCATTAGTAAAATCTAAACAAGAGAGATGATTTTAATGTTGATATTGTTAATTATCCCCACTTAGATGGGGATGTTCCCCGAGCTACTTCTTATGGGGTGTATGTTTCTCAACTTATTCGTTTTTCTAGAGCTTGTAGTCGAGTTGAGGGCGTTAATATTCGTAATCTGTGTATAACTAAGAAGCTACTCCATCAGGACTACCGTTACCATAAACTTCGAAAACCCTTTGCAAAATGTTATTATCGCACTATTGATCTACTTTTAAGATATAATAGTAATTTAAAATCTCTTCTGCGACAAGGCCTATCATAACATTTTATGGTGATGTGATTTACAAACTTCGTAAGATCCGTGGTAATAATCACTTTTATTATTAAACTTTTTTAAACATTTTATCAAAAAAGGTTATGAACCTATCATTTTGCAACGCGCTACATGTACAGTGATTGACCCATTTACAATTTGTCACTACGTTTCCCTCTTTGATTGTGCGATGACGGGACATATTGTGGGTCCTAAGATGACGTCTACCTTAATCCTCAAAGGTCGGTAACTTTTGATGTTTGAACAGCATGACCCCAACGTTTGACCTTGACCTTTGAGCTGGAGGCCTGGGTTTGTGCGCGACACATCGTGCTCTTATGGTGATCATTTGTGCCAAGTGATTTCAAACTCGCTTTATGCATGACAAAGTTACAGCTCGGACAAGATCGGACTGCGTGAGCAGCATGACCTCTAAGTGTGACCTTGACCTTTGTGCTGGAGTCCTGGGTTTATGCGCGACACATCATCCTCTTATGGTGATCATTTGTGCCAAGTTATTTCAAAATCCCTCTATGCATGACAGAGTTATTGCCCAGACAAGATTGGACGGACACATGGACGGACGCACGCACGCTCTCACATACACCGAACCGTCATTGTGACAACTATGTCGAGCTGTCAGCAAGCGGGCTCGACAAAAGCCGCAGTAAGTTAATGTGTGTCACCTGTATGATGTACATCACTTGGACGATGAGACTATTTGACCTTTTTTACAGTATCCAGCTGATACAGAAAAACAAGTAGAATATATTTATATTGTGTTCATTGCTTTGTTACATGTTTTTATTGGCACATGCATTACGCACATCCCATATTGTTTATTTTAAACACAGCTCCCCTTAAAAAGAAAACACACACAAAAAAATACACGAAAAAAACACAACAACAACAAATAAACTAACAAATAAACAACAACAAAAGCAATACAACTCCTAATAGGATAACCGGCAATCTTGAATTTTGTATCAAGAATTGAAATAACATCTCGTTTTATTAATCCGGAAACATTTTGACTTTAAATCGGCTTGCATATAATTAAATAAAAGCGCTACTTTTTAAACTCAGACAAAATGGTATTAATGGCAATATGCTAAAATGGATCGAAAGTTATTTAACAGAACGCACCCAAAAGGTATTTATCGGTTCAAGTTACTCGAACATTGAATGGACATCTGCTGGTGTCTTGGGTCCATTATTGTTTCTTATATATATCAACGACATTACTGACAATCTTCTTAGTATAACTCGTATTTTTTCAGATGATACATCTCTTGCAAGTACTTCGTCTAATATTGCAGATCTTGAGGGAATCTTAAATCACGATCTTAATATTATATCTGCTTGGTCTAAACAGTGGCTTGTTCAATTTAATCCAACTAAAACTGAAGCTATTATTTTTACTCTCAGAAGAAATATACAACAACCCTTGTTGATTTTTAATAATATGCCAGTTAATTTTGTTGAACACCATAAACACTTTGGTTTAACGCTCAGTCTTGACGTTAAATGGCACGAACATATTACCAATAGTACTACGTCAGCCTCTAAAATATTAGGAACGATGCGGAAAATAAAGTTTTTAATCAATCGTAAAGCTTTAAACCAAATATATTTATCATTTTTGAGACCAATACTTGAATATGCTTCTGTTATTTGCGACGGCTGCACACAATACGAAAAAGACACTTTAGAAAAAATTCAACATGAAGCAGCTCGCATCGTCACTGGATTAACACGATCAACGTCTATTCGTAATTTATATACCGAAATTGGGTGGTTACCATTAGAAGATAGAAGAAAATACCAAAAATTAATAATTGCTTATAGTGTTAAAGCTGGTTATATGCCTGATTTTTTTGCAAATTTATTCCCTAACATAGTTGGCAGAGTTGCTCCTTACAACTTAAGAAATTCATCTATTCATAGAGAACCCAGCTATTTAGTAATTCGTTTATTCCCTCGTGTATATCGTTGTGGAATACAATACCTGAACACATACGAAATGCAGACTCTCTTTCTGCTTTTAAAACTCTTATTACAAATCAATACTTTAATCCGCCAAAAATACATATTTTCTATTTTTTTGGAATTCGTAGATTGTCTGTATTTCATGCACGGATAAGAAACAAATGCAGTAACCTGAAATATGATTTGTTTATAAACAAAATCAAAGAAAACGCAACCTGTGAGAAGTGTTGGCATGAAAAGGAGGACGCCGAACATTATTTTATGCAATGTCCGTTTTATTTAAATGAACGACTTCGTCTTTTTTTATGCTACTCGTCCATTTCACCCGCTTAGCGTTCGTGTATTTTTATTTGGAAAATATAGTTATACAGATAAAGATAAAAGCACTACTTTTAATCATGTTCAAATATACATTAAACATACTAAACGATTTGATAACGACTAGACATTATATACACTATTATGACAACCGCTCGGGGCAGGACCCTACATCCACAGCATCATCACTCATTCCTTCTTGTTTAATCTTTCCTAGAACTTTATTCTATTTACTCCTCTCCTTTTTTTCTTCTTTTGTTCATCGAAAAATGTATTTGAATATTTTATGTTAATTATATTGCCATCTTGTTAACTGTTAATTTCAATATTGTTGGGACGGGCCTTTATTAATGTTGGAAGAACTTGTGGCCCAACCCTTTTGCTTCTATTTAGAAGAAAAGCAATACAATATGTTTAAAGTAAATAAAAGCGTAAGTTTTCATTTTTTCTTTGTCATTTTACCATATGTTTAACTATAGTATTGGTGCAGTATAATCAATAATTAGTCATATGTACAAACAATTTGTTATTATAATAATACATATTAATGTTAAGAGGATCATTCAATAAATATGATCCTGATGTTAATGATTGCACATTTTCGAGTTATTTAGAAAAACCTGGGGTGAAAATTGAAATATAGGACCCTGGTAAAACTTACGGGACGCAAACGACATCACAAACTCAAAAGGGTTGACAATAGGGCTACCGCCTTGGAACGGTCAGTGGCAACAAAGGCCACTGGGGGTTTAAACCGGTTCTAAGGTGCACCAAACCTCACACTTACCCTACTGTCATCCCATTAAAACAGGACAGTGTAAATAAAGAAATCCCCGCCATGATCTAATCTCTAACCAACAAGGCAGCATCAATAGGCAATATAAGTAAAACACAAATATGCTCGTGTAAATATAATACAAAATAACAATAGCCTAGAAAGCCACAATGAAGGTACTCAGTGACTTGGCAGAAGCCAGAGCAACAAGAGAATAAACCATTAAGGGCACGACAGGAAAGATCATTGACAAACATCAAACGCCACCGTCCCAATGGGCTTTAGGTAGGCGTCATCATAGGGTCCACAGCCTGTCCGGTCATCGTACAATTAAAGAGGAAAGCATAGTAGCGAACTGTAAAAGGGTCCACCACCAAGCATGCAGTACGCTGCAAAATGATAGGGTCATAACCTCTTTTGATAAACTTTTTAACAAGTTTAACAAAGATAGTATGAAAGTGATCATGACCAAGAATCTTACGAAGTTTATAAATCACATCACCATAGAAGTCAGGTTGTGATAGTCCTTGTCGCAGAAGAGTCCTTAAATTACTTTTATATTTGGAAAGAAGATCAGGGTTACGATAATAAAATTTTGCAAAGGTTTTACGAAGTTTATGGTAACGGTAACCCTGACTGAGTAGCTTTTTAGTTATACAAATATTACGAATATTAAAGTCCTCAACTCGAGTACAAGCTCTTGAAAAACGAATAAGTTGAGACACATACACCCCATAAGAAGTTGCTCGGGGAACATCCCCATCCAAGTGGGGGTAATTAACAATGTCAAAATTAAAATCATCTCTCTTGTCATAGATTTTGCTAATTATTTCACCATTTTCAATCGAGAGATCTAAATCAAGAAAAAGAAGCGTTATTATCAGATATATTAGCTTTATTAAGCTGAAGTTCTTTAGGATAAATATTATCAACCATAGTTGAAAAGAAAGGGTTGTCAATGTTCAGTATGTCATCCAGATACCGAGAGGTGTCATTAAAAGCTTCAATAACATCTGCCTGGGTATCTGGTGAAAGACTCAACATGAAATCCCTTTCATAGCAAAATAAAAACAAATCTGCGACAAGTGGTGCACAGTTCGTACCCATAGGGATACCAACAATTTGTCTATAAACGGTGGTACTATACCTGACGAAAATATTATCTAATAGGAAGATGAGTGCTTCACAAACTTCATAGCAAGTTCACACAGTATAATTGTCTAAACTGCCGTTAGTAAAAAACGCTTTAATATTATTACATGCCAAAAATGTAGTATTTTCTCTAGCGAATGTTTTTGAATAAGAGAAATTAGCTTGTCTTTAATAAGGTTATGTGGTAAGGTTGTATATAGTGTCGAGAAGTCATAAGTATTTATTGATGAAACTTGACCTTTATTGAACATTTTATCAAGAAGGTCTCCTGAATTTCTAATAGACCAAAATAAATTAATCCCAGAGTTTTCATAAGTTTTGTCACAATTTAGTTTAACGTGATCTTTAACGGCAGTAAGACAAGAAGTTAACATTTTGGAGATGTTAGTTGTGTAGCAGGCACTAGAATTAGAAATAAAGCGAGCCTTATACGGATTTTTATGTAATTTAGGAATCCAGAACATGGTAGGCAGTTTATTTTGTTTATCGTTTACACCAGCCTTGAAAGTTGTGCACCGAGTGATATGTGCGGAAACAACATCATCCTCAGTAGTAGAATTAATTGGAGTATACGAATTGGTGCTGCCGAGTTCCAGAGATAAAACATTGACGTAATGTAGGCGTCAAACAATAATTACATTATCAGCTGCTTTATCTGCAGAAACTAAAACAAATTTATTATGAAATTTCTGAATTCCCCATTTTAAATTACAAAAGGAAAACCTAGGTCTCGGAGGTAGTAAAGAGGGGTTAGCATTATAAAATTTAATACGTGTATCTATAATTTTAAGAATTGACTTTTTCCAAGTAGAAAGCGAGTTTGGGTCCGCATGTTCTCTACGACACCATTTTATACTAAAATCTTCAATGGAGTGGGCGATCTGGGCACGACAGGCATTAAATCAATAGTTGAAAGTAATCTATATTTAGGACCTTTCGAAAACAAATGCCGAATACGTTTATCAACAATATCAAAATTACCAGTGATGACATGACCTGCTGGAGCATAGCAAAATGTTGATGTGTTGCATTCACATTCCTTAGGAGTATTATGTACTATATCAAGGTCAGAAACTATTTTGTTGTAGTTGAACATAATATTTCTAATAGGCTTTTTATACTTATAACAAATTACAGGACTTTCGGAATTTTTGAAATATTTTGGGATAGAATCAACTACATGAGTATCCCGAAAAATACTAGGCATGTCAGTGAAATCAATACTTTTATTAATATATAGTAGTTTTAGAAAATGCTTGACGTGATCAGACTCCTTGTCAATATGGGGTCGGAGAACATGGTACGAATGAACATTTTGTCGGCTTCCTCGTCGATCAACTTTAGTTAAGAAATGGTGAAAGAAGAGGTAAGTCGTGAAAGCATAGAGTGCTTTCCAGACTTTTTAAAAATAGTATGTAAATCAGCGACAGAAATAATTAAACGCGATTTACGTTTGATGTTACCATTACGCCTAAGACCATGAGACCTAGATTTACGCTTTCGAATAGAAAATATAAAAAAATGTCAATATTAGGATCTTTAGAAATATTTCCTTCTTGATAAATATTGTCATTAAGGCCGAGTGGATAAGGTGTCTGTAAGTTTTTCGTCCACTTAAGTTCTGGAATATGTCTAGCTTTTATTTTGAAGCTTTTAGTAGCATCATTATCAAAAAATATATATTCAACCGGTTGAACAGTTACGTAATTAAAATTATGACCTGACTGACGAAAGTGTTTGTACGAAAAGGCACTGACATAATATTTTATTTATCATGTAGATTAGTCCAAATTTTCTGTATGAATTACTATTATTACCTATTTCTCAGAATGTTACGGTTATTGAGGACGCCGCCATGTTTTTTTTTTATGACGTCTGACAACGTTACGTGCATGACGTCAGATAACGTTACGTACAATAAAAGCCGGGGGATTCCGCATGGATTTGCTTTATTGGCCAGTGCATATTAAAGCAAAATTTATTAGGTCACCCCTTTATTAGGCAGAAAAGTACATATCTGCATGATAAATAAACTCTATATGGCATGTAGTAAAACACAAACAAGCTTGAGCTGCAAGTACAAAATAAGTTTTGTTCAATATATATTCTCTAGTTTAGAAGAAAGATTTACTTTACTGCCATCGTTCTTGCCATGGTGATCTAAAATATTAGAATACACATGACCTTAATTATATATATAGATACATAAAAGTGTATGCAAAAGACCCATTGTTCGTGTCTGAAATACTTAGTTTATCAATATATTTATTTAGAAAGAAAGTTTATTCTCATGGAAGACAAAGGAGTCTAAGAATGTGTTGAAACACGCACACCAAATTATTTTATTACTTGACTTGAATGAATGAGCAAAAAGGAATGCGAAATCTGTAAGGTTTTCTGTGTCCTTCAACGGCGGTTTCGGATCCTTTGTGCATACCTAGGTAAGGCGACATTACATTTACAAACTCATCGAGATTTCATGTATCATTTTATGATGTATGCAAATAACTGTATGAAAAAGATATCGTTATTTTGGGTTTTTGACAGGATCAGTTTTCTACGAGCCGTTAGGCTATGACAATATTCCAAATAACTTGATAAGTCTCAAGTCATTTCACTATACAAGTGGATATACAAGTGGAACAGGAAATGCAGTATTCAAGGACATACATTATTTTAATATTAATGCTTTATATGTGATATATGAAGCATAACATTACCTAGACATTATGTAATTGACATCACTAGACTGCCTTTTATTTCACCATCGTCTGTAAACAATTTATGTCCGGTTGGTAGTTTGACTAAGGTGCTCTCCACTGAAATGTTTAAGTATATAATTTCTAATGGTAGAATCGTATTCAATATATGCCATCAGATGTTTGACATTCTGAATGCTTGTCTATAAAACACATTGCCTGATCTTGTTAATGGAACTAGAGGATGCCATTCCAAATATAAATCAAACCATTATAGAGTTTCAGTTGCATATGCAATGTGTTTATGCGCTAAACGTAGACTTTCTATATAACAGTCTAACAGTAGCATTCAAAGACTACAGCCAACCAAAACACGCATCGAAACAAACAACAATTACATGGATATGATGGATAAATAGGAAACAAGGAATGTGATATCGCAAATATAAAAGGGTTGATGAAAGGGCTACCGCGCTGGAGCAGTCAGTGGCAAAAGGGCCGATGGGTTTAAACCGGGTTCTAGGGTGCGCCAAACCTCACTCTTACCATAGTGTTATCCCAATAAAACCAGGGACAGTGTAAATGAAGGAATGCTCGCCAGGATATATCCTCTAAGAAACTAGACAGCATTGATGGACAAAGCATAACTCAAAGATGATCATGTATATAAATATGCATTTAAAAGAGCATAGCAAGGCGCAACGCAAATACTCAACGACTCAGACTACTCAGAATACAAAGCAACACGACAATAAACCATTAAGGGCACGCGAGACAAGACTGGCGACAAACATCAAACGTTCCCGTCCTTTCAGGATTTCGTAAACGTCCTCATACGGTCCACTGTCCGGTCATCTTACAATCAAAGATGAAAGCATAAGGCGAACTGTAAAATGGCAAACCACTAAACTTGCAGTGCGTTTCAAAATGATAGGGTCATAACTTCTTTTGATAAACGGTTCAACAAACAAGTTTGATAAAGGTAATATGAAAGTGATCATGACCAAGGGTCTTACGAAGTAGTAAATCACGTGACCATAGAAGTCGGGTTGTGATAGTCCTTGTTCTTAAGAGTTCTTAAATAACTTATGCTGAATTTAATAGCTGTCACCGATAATAACATTTTTCATAGGTTTTCGATAACGGTAGCCTGGATTGAGTAGCCTTTTAGTTACACAAAGTTAATATGAAAGTCCTTAAAACGACTACAACATTTACAATAATTAAAAAGTTGAAAAACATTTACCCCGTAAGAACATAACTTCTAAGTAGCGATAATTAACGATATCGGAATTAAAATCATCTCTCATGCCGTACATTTTGCTTATTATTTTTCCATTTTCAATTCAGAGATAAACATCAAGAAAAGAAGCGACAGTATCAGAAATATTAGCTTTGATAAGTTGCAATTCTTTAGGGTATAAAACATGCCATACACATACTGTTTTAAATTATAGTTTGAAAGTGTTGTCCTGAAAAACAATAATAATAATAAATCAGCCGAGTCGTTGAGTTCCAAACCAAATATTTTCATAAATAATGCATAACCACAAGATACCACATGTTTAAAGCATATGCACATTTTATATAAAACTGAAGCAGATTATGAGGTGGGGTTTATTCTGTATTTGAATTGGCATCAACTACTCTTCCAGATCGCCTCGATTCACTATAAACTATAGAAGCATATGCAATTATTTGAAAAACAACACTATAGAGAAAAGATTCCAGTTCGGTCACAGCATAAATCTCCAATACATGTGATACATTTGTTTTTACATGATTGTCAGTAACAATGTAATACAATACGTGCAACACCATCATTTGTTTTGATTTAAAATTTACCCAAAAAGAAATACTTATTTGGCTATTATTTCGGCTATTATTTCTGTACATCTATGCAAAACATGTGTTCTACTAACAATTAAAAGTAATCTTAGACGTTTATCAACAGAGGGTATTAACATATAATGACACTATTATATACTGTAAACACGGTAAAGGTAACAATTCAATTAACGTATACATAACCTGCCAACGTACATGTAACAACGCTAAAAGGTAACAATTCCGCTAAAGGTAACAGCCGCCGCTAAAGGTAACAATTTCAATGCTAAAGGAAACAACCTCGCTAAAGGTAACAGTTACCTATACTACTAAAGGTAGAAGCGTTTACGCCACAGGTGCCACAGTAACTTAAAAGAACCAGTTTACCGTTCGCACTTGTAAAACACATCTGACATTCCGGTTCGCTGTTTTATTTACCTTGTCGACTTTAAAATGCTATAACTCGGAAATTTTTGATTTTTTCAATGAGATACTTTGTACAGGTATAGAGAAAGGATTGACGATCTTGACCTGCGTTTTAAATTGAATTACAATTGCGAATATCAGTTCGTTATTTGTGTTTATTCTGAAAATTTCATTGTTTTTACACATTTTTGTAAATTTATACAGGGTGCTATACGCACTGAGGTCGTTATATTACCGGATTTTTAAAGTGAAAGCTTCCTCTGTCATGCCTTTTCAAACCGGCGTAATCATTTTCCAAACATTTTAGCAACAGAAAGCAAAAATACAAACCCCACCATTCACTTCCAACAATTTCGCCAATCTGACTTCTCCGCAACCATCTGACTTCGCTGCAGCCAGTTGATCAGTGTGGTCTCTGTGGCCGACGAATTGACGACGTTGCATTGTAAACTTCGCGCCTCTCACCGCTGCTGGTTCGAATCTCACTGGGAGCTCGACTTGTAAGTGAGCAAGTGTCGATGGCGGGAGGTGTACAGTACTGGTTCTACCCAGGCAAAATGGGTGGTCTGCCTCCACCACAATAAAATCGACAGTCATATATAACCTTACATGTGTTGAAAATGACGTGAAACACCATATAAACAAACACACAAACAAACTTACCTCAAGATATCTCAAATTCCGTGACTTGTTATGTTTAAAGGCGAAACATGTTTGAAAAGGGGGTTCTAAATAGGTACAAAATTTAAAAAATATATATTTTCATACAAACAATCTGTAGGAAATGTCATTAAACTAAATTTCTCCACCACATATCTACTGATAAACAACCACATATCTTCTGATAAACAACCACATATCTACTGATAAACAACGTAGTCACAAGAAATGAAGATAACTCACCAGTCACATGCAGTAACATGTCCGCATATTTCAATGCTAAGCAATCTCGTTAAAGTTACTAAGCTTAATTTGCTATTAATTTACGTATTTATTTATTTTAATTCGAAAGCGTTTGTTGACAATTTTAAAATAGTATGTATTCAATGTACAAACCGTTAAGCAAGACGTTCATTATATACAGGAAGTGTTCATTCTTACGGATGGCGGGAGGTATACAGTACTGGTTCTACCCAGGGAAAGTGGGTGGTCTGCCTCCACCCCAAAGAAATATCGACCGTCATAAACAACCTTACATGTGTTGAAAATGACGTAAAATGCCATAAAAACAAACAAAAACAAAATCATTATATACATTTGCAGTTGCAATTCCAAGGGTAACGTTTTGAATGTGGTTCATTTATAGATGAGGCCCTCCCGTGGGTGTGGGAGGGGGGTCCTTGTTCCCCAGAACCCTTAAAGTAATGGTCATTGTTCCTCAGATCCCCAAAAGTATTTGCCAAAGTTCCCCAAAAGTATTTTGCCCATGTACCCTTATTCCCTAAAAGTATTTACACTGTTCACTAGATCCCCAAAATTGTTAAAAGTAACAAATATTGCTCACTTAATAACCCTTATGTAAAACACATACTGTAGTCTTCTCTGGACTGCTTTTACATGTTACACATCATCATAATAAACATCAGCGTTCTGTGGGGTTTTCTTAGCCATTTCTGTTATATAGCCTCAGTAACAGGTACAGTTATAACGTTCAGATTCTACGTATTTGGCTACATTTTTTACATTTTCACAAAATAAATGATGATGAAACAGGAGGTCCATGACCTTGAAACGCTCTTCTTAAGATCTGAACAGCTAGGCCTTGGAAAGGTATCATAACCTTTTAAATTGTTGTCATTATTTGAAGGTGTAGTTTGTTAATCATTAACAATACACATTTTTTGTCGAGTAAATACATTTTATTTTCAATATTTCTCAAATGAAAATCAATTTTGTAACAGGAGTAACATTCCTGTAAAGTTTCTTGAAAACCCTTCAAGTAGTGTTATAGGAGTAGTTGCCACAAGTTTTCCCTATGTAACTCGTGTAAACAAAGATGGCTGCTCGTGGCCATGTTTGACGTCAAATCAAAATAAAAAATGCAATAGTCGCCAGAAAAATGTATTTTTAATTATTTTTTTTATCTGTGGTGGCCATCTTAAAGTTACTTAGGAGCAACTAGACACCAATAGCAACATTCCTATAAAGTTTCATGAACATCTAAAGAGTAGTTTCAGAGGTCAGTAGTCTCCACAAGTGTGTCTTATATACTGACGGAAAAAAGCTTAACAGTTTTTTTTAGATTAACTAATATTGTGTACAAGATATACTGACATCTTGGGACTTTAAGGGTTTGACCCCTACCTTTATTTATTCGTTACGTCATTAAGATGTTCGATTGTTATTGATGTGTCTATGGCAGTAGTTTCCTGATTTCACAACCAAAAATGTATTATTTCCAGCGTGCAATAAAAACTTGCTATTTGTTTTCCCTCAGTATATATAACTGTATGTAAACAAAGATGTCCAATGGCGGCCATGTTTTATATTGAATAAAAATGATCGAGTTTTGTTTAGGACCAACTACATGTCATGCCAATCAATTTGGTAAAGGTTTCAAATAAATAACCCTTATGTTATTTTTAGAAGTAGTCATCACACAACTGACTGTACTTTAAAATCTACGTTTAGCTATGGCGGCCATCTTGAAATTTCGGCTTACCTGTTTTTTTATTTAGAACCAACTAGACGACAAGAATAACATTTATGTAAAGTTTCATGACAGTTCATCGTGTAGTTTCATAGGAGCAGTCGCCACAGGTTTTTCCTATACAACTATATGTAATCCATGTTTGACATCGAATCAAAATGACTTTTGTTTAAGCCAGTCATTTAAGTATAGGTTCAAAATCAATACCACTTATGGTTTTCGAGAAGTAGTCACCACAAACTTCTATTTTTAAAATTTATTTTTAGCTATGGTGGCCATCTTGAATTTCAAGCAGACCTGATTTTTTACTTTGGATCAACTAGACATCAAGAGCAACATGGATGTAAAGTTTAAAGTTTAACGAAAATCCATCAAAAAGATGACCGCTGGCGGCCATGTTTAATATTGAATCAAAATTCATTTTGTTTAGGGCCAATACTATGTCATGCCAGTCATTTTGGTAAAAGTTTCAAATCAATACTCCTTATGGTTTTTGAGGAGCAGTCACCACAACATTATATTTTTAGCTTTGGTGGCCATCTTGGATTTCACACCAACTTGAATATTTACTAGGATCAACTAGACCTTAAGTTTAATGAAAATCCATCAGATAGTTTTAGAGGAGTAGTTGCCACAAAAACACATATAGTTTCGGAGAAGTTGCTACAAACAGCTTTTTTTTTGACAAAATCATATTTTTAGCTTTGGTGGTCATCTTGGATTTCACATCAACCTGATTTATTTGCTAAAATCGACTAGACCTTATGGGCAACCCATCTGTAAAGTTTCATGAAAATCCATCTAATAGTTTTAGAGGAGTAGTCGCCGCAAATATTTTTTATGGACGGACAGACGAACGATGCACCACGTCATAAGCTCTGCTGATCCGTGATTACACACGAACACGCACGGCAAATGTTCATCGCCGAGCAAATGCTTTCAGTTGAACAGGAAAGTTGACATTCTCTGAAGAGAGCGTCCAGATGAGCGATGGGCACAACTAAAAACAGTCAAAAAAGATAATACTGAAAGACCGTTCAAAGCAATCAGCAGTGATCAGCAGTCCAGATGTTGTTTTAAAAGTAAACTATAGCAATTATACATAACAATTAAGCACTTTTTCCTTTTTGTCCTTTAAGACACTGTTCTCTAGATCCCTAAAAGTAGGTCTTTGTTCCATGGATCCCTTAAAGTAATTGGCAATGTTCCCCAGATCCCTAAAAGTAACTGGCCATGTTCAACAGATCCCCAAAAGCCATGGAAGGGCCTCATAGATGTACTTTAACATATTAATGGTACGTGCATTAAACCGGATAACCCGAAACAAAAACGAAAACAACGTGTTTACTTGAAATTTGTTTTGTTTTCACTAATATAGTGAATTGCCACTACGCAAAATAAAGGCAGAGTCTACAAAAAAGATACACCTTCAGTATTCTGAAAGAGAATAATCAATCTTACATTTAAATAGTGTAGTCGTATGACATAATATATTATATGTGAAATGCATTATGGTTTAAAGCGACACACGATACACGTGTTGTAGTTATCAAATATCAACATTATCACCTCGAATAATAGACAATTGTGTAGCAGTTATAAAGCAACGACATTATCACCTCGATTAATAGACAATTGTGTAGTAGTTATAAAGCATCGACATTAACAACTCGATTAATAGACAATTGTGTAGCAGTTATCAAGCATCGACATTATCACCTCGAATAATAGACAATAGTGTAGCAGTTATCATGCATCGACATTATCACCTCGATTAACAGACAATTGTGTAGCAGTTATCAAGCATCGACATTATCACCTCGAATAACAGACAATTGTGTAGCAGTTATCAAGCATAGATATTATCACCTCGAATAATAGACAATTGTGTAGCAGTTATCAAGCATCGACATTATCACCTCGAAAAACAGACAATTGTGTAGCAGTTATCAAGCATCGACATTATCACATCGAATAACAGACAATTGTGTAGCAGTTATCAAGCATCGACATTATCACCTCGAAAAATAGACAGTTGTGTAGCAGTTATCAAGCATCGACATCATCACCTCGAATAACAGACAACTGTGTAGAGTTATCAAGCATCGACATTATCACCTCGAATAACAGACAATTGTGTAGCAGTTATCAAACATCGACATTATCACCTCAAATAACAGACAATTGTGTAGCAGTTATCAAGCATCGACATTATCACCTCGAATAATAGACAATTGTGTAGCAGTTATCAAGCATCGACATTATCACCTCGAAAAACAGACAATTGTGTAGCAGTTATCAAGCATCGACATTATCACCTCGAATAACAGACAATTGTGTAGCAGTTATCAAGCATCGACATTATCACCTCGAATAATAGACAATTGTGTAGCATTTATCAAGCATCAACATTATTACCTCGAATAATAGACAATTGTGTAGCAGTTATCAAGCATCAACATTATCACCTCGAATAATAGACAATTGTGTAGCAGTTATCAAGCATCAACATTATCACCTCGAATAATAGACAATTGTGTAGCAGTTATCAAGCATCAACATTATCACCTCGAATAATAGACAATTGTGTAGCAGTTATCAAGCATCAACATTATCACCTCAAATATTAGACAATTGTGTAGCAATTATCAAGCATCAACATTATGACCTCGAATAATAGACAATTGTGTAGCAGTTATCAAGCATCAACATTATCACCTCGAATAATAGACAATTTAGTTGCAGTTATCAAGCATCAACATTATGACCTCGAATAATAGACAATTGTGTAGCATTTATCAAGCATCAACATTATTACCTCGAATAATAGACAATTGTGTAGCAGTTATCAAGCATCAACATTATCACCTCGAATAATAGACAATTGTGTAGCAGTTATCAAGCATCAACATTATCACCTCGAATAATAGACAATTGTGTAGCAGTTATCAAGCATCAACATTATCACCTCGAATAATAGACAATTGTGTAGCAGTTATCAAGCATCAACATTATCACCTCAAATATTAGACAATTGTGTAGCAATTATCAAGCATCAACATTATGACCTCGAATAATAGACAATTGTGTAGCAGTTATCAAGCATCAACATTATCACTTCGAATAATAGACAATTTAGTTGCAGTTATCAAGCATCAACATTATGACCTCGAATAATAGACAATTGTGTAGCAGTTATCAAGCATCAACATTATCACCTCGAATAATAGACAATTGAGTAGCAGTTATCAAGCATCAAATTCATTTCTTCCATTTATTAATCCGGTATCATATAAAAATAAAAAATAAAAGTTTTCTCCGATACAAGAGACAACCGGTTTACGTCCCCATTCGACAGACAAGGCTAAGGAAAGTGTCTTGCCTATTAAAGGTCGTCCCCATTCGACAGACAAGGCTGGGGAAAGATTCTTACCTAATAAAGGTCGTCCCCATTCGACAGGCAAGGCCAGGGAAAGAGTCTTGCCTATTAAATGTTTTCCCATTCGACAGAAAAAGCTAAGGAAAGTGTCTTGCCTATTAAAGTCCCCATTCGAAAGACAAGCCTGGGGAAAGTGGAGTGCGTGGTCCAGTGGTAGAGCGCCAAACTCCAGATCAAGAGGTAGTGGGTTCGATCCTCGCCGCAGCCACATTATTTATCCTTGACCAAGATATTTAATTCACATTGCTTAATACTGGTTCTACCCAGGAAGCCATCGAGAGTGATTAATCTAAGTTGCAATAACTTGTTTCGCAATCGATGTAAAATAAATATATTTAAACTAAAGGCCGTCCCCATTCGACAGACAAGGCTAGGGGAAATGTCTTGCCTGTTAAAGGACGTCCCCATTCGACAGACAAGGCTAGGGAAAGTGTCTTTCCTACTAGAGGCGGTCCCCATTCGACAGACAAGGCTAGGGAAAGTGTCTTTCCTATTAAAGGCGGTCCCCATTCGACAGACAAGGCTAGAGAAAGTGTCTTTCCTATTAAAGGCGGTCCCCATTCGACAGACAAGTCTAGAGAAAATGTCTTGCTAATGAAAGGTCGTCCCCATTCGACAGACAAGGCTAAATAAAGTGTCTTACCTATTAAAAGCCGTCCCCATTCGACAGACAAGGCTAAAGAAAGTGTCTTGCCTATTAAAAGCCGTCCCCATTCGACAGACAAGGCTAAATAAAGTGTCTTGCCTATTAAAAGCCGTCCCCATTCGACAGACAAGGCTAGAGAAAGTGTCTTGACTATTAAGGACGTCCCCATTCGACAGACAAGGCTAAAGAAAGTGTCTTGCTAATTAAAGGTCGTCCCCATTCGACAGACAAGGCTAAAGAAAGTGTCTTGCCTATTAAAAGCCGTCCCCATTCGACAGACAAGGCTAAATAAAGTGTCTTGCCTATTAAAAGCCGTACCCATTCTCCAGACAATGCTAGGAAAAGTGTCTTGCCTATTAAAAGCCGTACCCATTCTAAAGACAAGGCTAGGGCAAATGACTTGCCTATTAAAGGCTTACCCCATTCGACGGACAAGGCTAGGGAAAGTGTCTTGCCTATTAAAGGTCGTCCCGATTCGACGGACTAGACTAAGGAAAGTGTTTTGCCTATTAAAGACCGCCCCCATTCGACAGACAATGCTATGGAAAGTGTCTTGCCTATTAAAGGTCGTCCCAGCTAAGGAAAATGTCTTGCCTATGAAAGGTCGTCCCCATCGACAGACACGTCTAGGGAAAGTGTCTCGCCTATTAAAGGTCGTCTCCATTCGACAGACAAGGCTAGGGAAAGTGTCTTGCCTATTAAAGGTCGTCTCCATTCGACAGACAAGGCTAGGGAAAGTGTCTTGCCTATTAAAGGTCGTCTCCATTCGACAGACAAGGCTAGGGAAAGTGTCTTGCCTATTAAAGGTCGTCCCCATTCGACAGAAAATGCTGGGGAATGTGTCTTGCCTTTTAAAGGTCGTCCATATTCGACAGACAATGCTAGGAAAAGTGTCTTGACTATTAAAGGTCGTCCCCATTCGATAGACAATGCTAAGGAAATTGTTTTGCCTATTAAAGGTCGTCCCTATTCGACAGACTAGGCTAAGGAAAGTGTCTTGCCTATTAAAGGTCGTCCCGATTCGACGGACACTGCTGGGGAAAGTGTCTTGACTATTTAAGGACGTCCACATTCGACATACAAGGCCAGAGAAAGTGTCTTGCCTATTAAAAGACGTCCCCATTAGACTAACAATCATAGGGAAAATGTCTTGCCTATTAAATGACGTCCCCATTCGACAGGCAAGGCTACACAACGAAGAATCCCAGTGGCCCCGGAAAAGCACAGTTATGATTTCTGTATTCAGAGTCGAACGTAATGAGCACTGGGCCACCGCAAACAAGACACTTTTCTAACGTAGGAGATACTGCATTTTGTTACGAATGAAAATAACACAAACCAATTTATTAAAGGGAATTTAGGCATATATTCAAGTGTTGTTATTGGGAGATCTGAAACACTTAGGGAAAAGGATGATATAGTTATTAAACAAAGACGATATGCCTTTTTTTTTTATAAATCATGTATTATTTAATAATTGTTTCCGGTGTATTTTTGTTTATATTGTTAGTGAAAGTTTGCACGATGTCCTGTACTCTTAACACGTACGAATTATTCGTGGGATTGTATGTCGGTATGATTGATCGTTATGGCTACATATATTTACGTAAACACTCAGGGTTTTTAATGTAAACATGGCTGTTATTGTAGATGATTACATCAATTAAAGTATTAAAACGAAGTATGACATTGCAGGTAATATAGATGTGTGATGTTAAATTTAAAAAAAAGGTTAACATTTGTTGTTTATTGCATCATGATACGAGTAGTGGCATACCTATATGTATGTATAATTTTGCAATAGTTATGCATATCTCACTTGTATGCATTATTTCAATAAAATTATGCATCCACACGATCTGTGGAGATCGCTGAGCCCGATATTACAGATATCAGTGGTACATTCTCAAATACTTTTGGTTTCTGACTTGAATTTCGAATCGGTTGTTACTCCAGCCTTTAAAGGTTCTGAGTATTGTTTATTCACCCTTAGGATATGTTGCCTGCTTTTAAATATAGTCTTTTGACTATTTCCTGTGATACGCAGGCTTCATTATCTCTGCTCCCAGCTAAACTCCATTTTGTTTATTTAGCCCATTGTTTTCTCGTTCATGGCAACGCGTTTTGTTAGAACCTAGGACCATACGCCGCTAGCCAAGGAATGGTGTGAAAATACCGCATTGAAGGTTCCATGTTCATCGTCATATGCATACCATCTTCGGGATGGCTCAATTTAATGTACTATTGGCATTTTGAATATTGAGTTCTGCTCTACCCGGGGTTAGAGGGCGTTGACGGTAATAAGCACTACCCTTCATGAACAGTCTCAATCAAACCGAAACAGCAATATTTTTTTGTATTTATAATGTTCGGCAATTTCCAAATTTCTCCTTTCATACTTGTTTTCGTATATATATTTTATCGTTTCGAGGGAAACAAACTATTCTATTATCTCCTTCTTTATTTATATGTAGTTAGAATAGTTTTGCGCTGAGCCCTCGGTTTATTCATATCATTTGAGCACCTTTTTCAGAATCTGATCATTTCCCCTCCAAATCAGTCAGATATATGGGGTATTACTTGCCGTGAATAGTTCACATAGCGTTCTAATCTTTTACTTGACTGGATATACTCGTATATACTACTATAGTAGGCGAACTGTAAATGGGTCCATCACCAAGCATGCAATGCGTTGCAAAATGATAGGGTCATATCCTCCTTTGATAAACCTTTTAACAAGTTTAACAAAGATAGTATGAAGGAGATCATGACCAAGGATCTTACGATGTTTGTAAATCACGTCACCGTAGAAGTCAGGTTGTGATAGTCCTTGTCGCAGAAGAGGTTCTTAAATTACTTTTATATTTGGAAAGAAGATCAGGGTTACGATAATAAAATTGGGCAAAGATTTTACGAAGTTTATGGTAACGGTAACCCTGATGGAGCAGCTTTTTAGTTATACAAAGATTACGAATATTAAAGTCCTCAACTCGAGCACAAGTTCTCGGAAAACGAGCAAGTTGAGACACATATGCCCCATAAGAAGTTGCTTGGGGAACATCCCCATCTAAATGGGGATAATTAACAATATCAAAATTAAAATCATCTCTCTTGTCATATATTTTGCTAATTATTTCACCATTTTCAATGGAGAGATGTAAGTCAAGAACAGAAGCGTTAGTATCAGAAATATTAGCTTTGTTAAGTTTAAGTTCTTTATGGTATATATTATTAACCATTAGTAGAAAAGAAAGCGTTGTCAATGTTTAATATGGCATCCAGATACCGGGAGGTGTCATTAAAAGCATCAATAAAATCTTCCTGGGTAGCTGGTGAAAGACTCAATATGAACTTTCTTTCATTTAACCTGGATGCAGGCTGCATGGTCGCGTATGGTGCGGTGAATTAACCCTGGATGCAGGCTGTGTGAAGTTGGGTTACGGCATATTCGGTGGCATTATCGGTTCCCCTCGCACTCACATACTGTGACTGTATAGACATAGCTGTATGAATTTTCCCGTGATGCATTGCCATTTCCGACCGCTCAATGGAAAAACAATAAATGATCTGTCAATTTCCAAATAAATCGGAAATTGTAATACTCTTGTGTAATTATAATTTACTAGAGAATAATGCTCGCGTCACCTGTGCAGTTTTACATAATGTATATAGTATGGGGAGATATAGAAATAAAGAGCACTTCCTGTTTGCTACCAGTCCAAAATATGATTAACTAATTCCGAAAACCACAAGCGCCTACGTATAATTTAAATCGGGTATTATATTAATTTTGCACTCTGATAAGTCCAATTACACAAATCAGTACCACAAATGACATTGACTTTGACTTGAACGAATCTTTACCGAGCTGTAAATGTTGCGTTAAATGTTTGTTCTCGGCAACAGTATGCACTGGGTGTATACTGAGTAGTAAACCATAATTGATAGTTCCGACATTGTAGTTTTAGCTCAACCCTCTTTCAACAAATCGAGTTTCTACAAACATTGACCTTCTGTACCATTGTATTTTAGAGTTTTTGATTTAACTATATTTGCTGTATTTACATATTGTTCTTTTAATTAACTCTGGCCTTTGGTGGATATAAGCTTGAATGACTGACTGGAACTGTGTACTTCACATAGCATGTCCAAAAATGTACTTGATCGGAGGGCTGTAGGTGTTACTATCATTCGATTCATGATAGTGAACATTAATTATAAATACATATGTAGTCACCCTGCCATACTTATACACACGGTTAATATTGGTATATCAGTAGCGTCTCCGAGGCCGAATGGTTTACGACGTTGCGTTGTAAACCATCGCCTCTCACCGCTGCGGGTTCGAATCCCACTGGGAGCTCGACTCGTAAGTGAGGAAGTGTTGATTCTTACGGATGGCGGGAGGTGTATAGTGCTGGTTCTACCCAGGAAAAGTGGGTGGTCTGCCTCCTCCACAAAAAAAAATCGACCGTCATATATAACCTTGCATGTGCTGAACAAAATATGCTAGTCTTGACCCATATCTAGAACTTCAAACAGAGATAGACAAATTTGGAAATTAACCATTATTATTGTTTGGTGAAAAGTGCGAGTATGTCAAATGTGATGAGTTTATAGATAGATATGACAGATATTTTATTCAAACATATAGCATTACGCTTAACAGTTCACATGCAAATAGTACTTACATATAAACATGTAAATGAAATACACACAATATTTTCCAGTTAATGACAATTCGTATAATTTTATAGGTGAGTTTCAAGATCATCTGTATATGTTACTAGTTAAAAAGTATTTGACAACTATTAAGTATATAAGTGTTTAATATATATTTTTGAATTAATATTCCTAAGTATTGATCAGAACACATTTATATCTGTGGACAAAAATGGAGAAAAGTGATATTTATCTATAAAACATGTCGTCTCTTCTTTTAAAACTTTTACTAATGAAAACGGACAGTTTTTTTAATAAACTCTTGTTTTCTGTTATCATAAGTTCAATAAATTTTGGTTTGTTTGGCCGTTTCCAAAACAATTTGTTAACATATTCTTTTCTAATATCATGATATAGTGAACACTCCAATACAAAGTGAAATTCGTCTTCTAGTTTATCACATAGCTGGCATTTTCTTTCGGATCTTGGTGTTTTATTTGGTCTATGCCATCGACCAGTTTCTATTTCTAACCTATGACTAGAGACGCTTAGTTTTATATCTAACATAAATGACAATGGGGAGTTAATATATGAAAGTAGTAGCGTATTTAATACACTGCAGACATTCCACCTAAACAGGAATACAGTTGACACTGTAACCAACGAGTATGGTAATATGCTTATAGAAGTTTCTGCAAGTAATGACCTATTTATATTAAATGGCAGAATTGGGTCAGATTTTGTAAATTCACATGCAACTTGCAAAAGGAAACGCCCTATTGATTACGTCATAGGCTCAGTAAAAACAATTGAAATTATCACAGACTTACAGGTAATATAATTTATGTATTTTGATCTCGCGTTTTTGTTTGTATACAAACTGAGAATTTGCAAAAAAACCTGTAAAAAACAACAACTGAAAATGACGTAAAACACCATTGTGGCACCGTTAAAGACCACAAGTCCGCTAAAGACCACAAGTTCGCTAAAGACCACAGCTTCTCTGAAGTCCACATACATTTTCGTTAAAGACCACAACTCCGCTATAGTCCATACATATTTCCGCTTAAACACCATTGTGGCACCGCTAAAGACCACAACTCCGCTAAAGACCACAGCTTCTCTGAAGTCCACATACATTTTCGTTAAAGTCCACAACTCCGCTATAGTCCATACACATTTCCGCTAAAGTCCACAAAAAAACGAACGCCAAAGTCCACAACATTTTCCGATAAAGTCCACACAAATTATTGTCGTTGAAGTTTCGCTTAGTCCACAACAATATTTCAGCGGAAAATACTATTTTGAATTAACTATTTCTCATTTGTGAGAGATGTTTCATAATTTTTCATTAATGAATGCAAAACATACATATTTGCGCCAGATGTAGTTTACATGTATACATTATCAAAAAGTTTTGTAAATATGCACTATTTTGCTAGAAGCATTTTAGCGCAATCAAGTTGAACGAACCTCAAACGTAAAAAGTGTCACACAAGTAAAAATGGTTACAAGTGTCAAAAAAAAGGTCACGTATGTAAAAACATGCCACAAATTTAGCACGATTGGTTTACATATGTAAACAAGAAATGTCACTGTAAGTGACAAATGCCCCCGAAGTGGTTTTGACAATTGACCTCTAAGTGTGACTTTGACCTTGGAGCCACGGACTTGGAGTTTACTCGCGACACGTCGTCTTGTTGTGGTGAGCACTTGTGCCAAGTTGTTTGAAAATCGGTCCATGAATGTCGGAGTTATTAACCGGACACGAAAGCACTTTCTTTTGACCTTTGACCTATAAGTGTGAACTTGACTTTGGAACCACGGACCTGGAATTTACGCGCGACACGTCGTCTTGTTGTGGTGAGCATTTGTGCCAAGTTATTTGAAAATCCGTCCAGGAATACCAGAGACGATTGTACGGGCGGACGGACGGACGGACGGACGGAGACGAACGGACGGACGGACGGACAGTGCAACTACTCTATGCCGCCCTTTTGGGGGCATAAACAATATTTTGTGACAAATGTAAAAGAAAAAGTTTACAAATTTAAAAAGAAATTGGAAGTCACATATGTAAAAAAACAACAACACACAAATGTAATAAAGACCATATTAAAGCGATTACAAATGGGCTCAAAACGTAGATAGATCTTGGTATTTTTTTTTTAAACTGTAGATTTTTCTTATGGTTCAACAATAACTGAAACGCTTCTGCGCCCATGTTGCATATATTAAAATAAGATAAAAATAAGAGCAAAGAGCTGTCGGAAGGACATCACGGTCAACTATTCAAAATCAACGCCCCCAGCCCCCCAGCCCCCGCCCCCGCCCCCGCCACCCGCCCCACCCCCACACACCCCACCACCATACTCCACCACCATACCCCCACCCGAATCCCCGAAATAATATAATATAATCTTGAGAGTGGAAAAGGACAGCATATCATTGAAGTGGAACAGAAATAGCGTGGTCGGAGGTCGGACTGGGAAGTGGCAGCTGGACGTGGTGATTTATTTGTTGTTCGTTCGTTCGGTCGGTCGTTCGTTTCTACGTTTGTTTGTGGGGGCATGGGTTTCTTGAAATGTACAGCCTTGCCATTGTTTCATGTGTGTGTTCAATAAGTATTGAAATATAATATGGACTTGCCAAAACAACTTTATCCAGACAGTCTAAGTCGAAAAGGGATATACGTTTGCTAAATTGCAATACGGAGTTATGGAACATCTATCTCTTAGTGTCCATGGAACATCTATCTCTTAGTGTCCTTTATCATACTGAATAACTATCCATGTCAGGTTTCATTTATGTATGACTTGCATCTATTGAAAATCATGGATTTGCCAAAAATCCATAACCAGAAAAAGGGCCATAATTTCGCTAAAAGTTACCTGTCTATATTGTTATATGTATAGTATAGCCTGTTTACATATAACACGGTTCTTAGGAGTAGCTTCTGTATATTGAACAAGGTTGTTAGGTTCCAATGTCTACCCTGTATACAATAAACAACGTTTTTATATATATATTGTATGCAGCAAATATATCCTGTATACAATGAACAAGGTTTCTTAGGCAGTCACCAAGGTTGTTATGTTTACCCTGTGACCAACATGACTTAATGTATACTTACTTACCTTGACATCGTCTCGTCTTAATACATGCCGTTGTCAAAGGGTGTAGTCGTAGAAAACAATAGCAATATTTGACCAAAAAAAAAACGGAATAAAAACTACCTGCATTGAAGACAGTAGTTCTTACTCTCATGACGTGGGGTTCTTTTTTCTAAGATCCGACGTTTTCAAAATGTCGTAAAAAAATAATAAAACTCCACCCATAACAAATCTTCTCGGATAACCAAGTGTTGGCACTACCATGTAACGAAATTCGAGTGAGAAAAAAAGAAGAACGTTGAAATTTGAGAATAATGGCTACCAAAAAACAATACATAATTAAAAAACGGGTATATTGTGGCATATTGTGGTGAAATAGACAAACACACATGCCATATTCCATTAAAATGATGACATCAAGATTCAAATCTAACAAAGACATACGTAACACAATTAGTACCGAATTCATGATTCATGAATCAAACAGGGCAATCGTTTATAAAACATAATAGGGGTATAAGTCGTTGGCCTTATAATGGTGAGTATGTGGTATAAACAGGCCTGCCAAAAGAAAAAAATAAATTAGCATAGTATTTCGATTAGAAATACTTAGTTTAATTTCTACCACAACCGTCTTTTTTATTAAAGTGCACTCACATACTTGTTATTTCAGTTAGGTTGACCAATTAAAGAATTTACAGATATTGCTGCATTACGCATGTCGTTATGCCACTGAAGGAACAATCATGTCCTTAGATGTTTTATCTTGCATATTCAGTCAGTGCATTACACGGATGACCCCCACAGATTCAGTAGGGTTCAAATCACTCGCTGTTGTTATAGACCCTTCTGTCAATATCGTCCCGACGAAGCTCTAGCTGTTATAAACGACCCTAATTGTAAATAATTGTACCTAGATCGACACATATTTACCCTAATATTAGTTACTTCCCTTTGTTTCTATTTTTATCAAATTATTATTCAACAGTTTCGTTGACATAAAATTGAACTCGGCAATGACATATTATTTTCTTTAGAATAATAAACGATGAATGCAATATTAAAACTAATTGTTTGCTTCTTGTCTCCAGTTAAAATCCGTCAAACATAGTTTTGATTTGTATTATTTTCCTATTAGAAGGCTATACTGTGGATATAAATCTAAACTACATAGTGAATATAGTGAACAGTTACTCCCCTTAGAATAATGAGAGCTCACTCGAAGCAACAAGTTATCATGTCAACCGAATAAAATAGTATAAGGTAAATATTCTCATTGAATACAAGCATGTTCATAGATGGAATGTTATTACTAGTAGTATTCAGGGTCGTACTTACCTGTGCGCCCAGTCAGGGTCGTATCTACTTGTAAGCCAGTACGCATATGCAATACACTAAACCAAATTGCTAAGTATCTACCTAAGAATATGTCAATAATATTCTCATTGTTTTGTGTATTTTGAGCTTGATTAGAGATACGGTTAAACTGCAAAATAACGAGTGTAAATCGTCTGCTCTGATTGCATGAACATATTTTAAAACTTTTAAGACAAGTTGTTTACTTAGAAATAAGTTATAACACTTATACAACTGGGTATATAGGATTTTATTAAGTACTTCGAATTAGTGAAGCTTTCGATGTTCCTAATTCTAAAATATGCCAGTTAAAATTATTTTGACATCATGTTTTACTAGCATTACCACTACAAATGCGTTTGCAAAAGAAATTTTCGAAATATTTAATGTTAACGCTGAATTACAGTTACTTGAATTTCAAACAATATTCAATTTAAAGGGAGGTAATTTAAGATTATCCATATTTCATTTTTTTATAGACGGAAAATCTGCGATATATGGGTCAATTTTTTATGTTTTTTCCTATTATTTCATACCAACTTTAGTGTGGGCATGGGCTCCCTCCCCACACTCCCCCTCCTTTGACTCATGTTATGTATTTTATCAACACATTTCATGTTTTCATATAAAGGGAGGATAACTCTCAAAAGATGTAACAATTTAAACAAAAAAAATATGTTTTACAAACGATGGGTCAAAACAAAATACTTATCATATATCTATTCTAAAATATATTTAAAATAAGAAAATTAGTTAAGATACAAAAGTTGATACTTAGAAATTTTGTTCAGTGTAATAACTAGAGGGAATCGGGACGGATGTGGTGTGTCTAAATTCTAATCTCCGGGATATGCACACCGCCGCCCCCCACCCACCACCCCTCACCCCGTCTCGCAAACGGGGGAAAATATTTATGGGAGCATGAGTAAGACTAGCATAGTATGCAGTTGTATTTTGTTTGTCAGTTGTCTTTCATTTGTTTCCTGATTGCGTTTCGTCCCCAAACATTACGTACCTCGTTTCGCATATACAATAATTGTATCACATTGACCAAGCGTGTTATGGTTTAATATATGTAATCATCCGGCGTCGGCGTCCTACATCACATCAAATTGTGTGTGTAAGCTGTGTTTACAAGTCTAAATCTCTTACATTTCTTATCCTAATACAGCCAAAATTTGGCCTGGAGCTTCCTTATTTCATTATCTTAAGGGTTGCTTAAGTAATTTTGGTTCCTGTAACCCCTGGGCTCCCATGGAACCCAAATTCTGATAGCCCGTAAAATATGTCTCATTTCACATTTAATGTTGCGTGTAACCTGTGTTTAATAACCTGTGTTTACATATCTCTTACATTTCTTGTCCTAGCTAAAGTTAATTTGGGAATTGGTTTGCATATAGTATGTTGTAAAGGGTTTCATAAGTAATTTTGTCCTCTATAATTTCTATGCTCCCTAGGAATCCAAATTGTGAAGTCCCATAAAATGTGCAATAAAGGCAGATCAAGGTTTGCGTGTGTGCTGTTGTATATATCTATATCTCTTAAACTATTTTTCTTATGTCACCCACATTTTGGTTTGGGATTTCTTATAGCATTATTTATCTTATTCCTTATTCATACTTCACCCATATTGGAGCATGGGCTCCCTCCCCACACTCCCCCTCCACCCCTCTCTCCTGCCTCCCCACAACAAGCCGAAACCTCATTCTGTTTTTAACCCATATGTCTGTGTTGTTTTGGTTATTTTTACACATATAGCTATGTTGCGCCACCCCAAACCCCACAACACCACCCCCACCCTGCTCGAAATCCGCCTCCTTTTTTACACATATTTTTGTGTCGTTTTGGTAAATTTTTACACATTCCACCACCCTCCCCCCTACTGCAAACCCATTTTTTTAAAAAATATATTTTAGGTCCAAACACGTTCTTTCAACCGGTGAGGGGCAAGTGATTTCAAGTCAGAGTATATGAAGTGATAGAATTGTTTGTCTGAAATGCATAAGGTGTGGACTAATTAGCGAAAGAGTCAGCATGTATGTAGTAGATATAGTATGGTCTCATCGATTTGGTGGATTTAAAATCGGGATAGGCTACCTCATCACACTTTAAAATTCGATTGCGTAAATATCCGAATCCACCATGAGCGGACGAACATGAAATTGCAAATAAATACACGACAACACAGAGGCGTGTGATTAAAGTATTGTAAGGTATGCAACTTTCTTTAAGAACTAGCCTAAGTGATCATATACCATTATTGTGTCTTCCATATGCCTACATTATGGCTTTTTGGCCTTCTACCGATATTTCTAAATTACAAACCCATATTTCTAAATTACACTGACTGAAAAAAAGACCTAACATTTCTTAAAGAACTATCTTAGATAATACACTCAAAAGTGACCAACAAATTGAGGATCAGCCTCTTCACTGAAGGTGGACACTCCCAGAATGGAGTAAATAAGTTTTCCTTTTTGAAGATATACCCTTAGTACAGTTGTATCAATACAAATGTAAATTTCAATAATAATATCCTAAATGACATGTTGTATGATAGAAATATAATACTTTGACGTTTTACATGTTTTATGGGGATTTGTTATGTTTTGGGTAATTTTATCTAATCACAATCTACCTTAAAATCTGACTATATGCCCTAATAGACCTATACTTTTTCAACCAATCAAAAGCCCCAAATCAATAGTGGTATCTTACCATGTATTTACTAGATTAAATCGAGGGGTCAGCGCAAAACTATTGTAACTATATATGAATAAAGAAGGAGATACAATAGTTTTGCACTGAACCCGCGAAATATACAACCCATATCGGTAAGCTGTATTGAAGGTCACAAAATGTGCCATTGTGATTTTCCTTGCAGAACCTGTGTTTGTTATTTACACGTTGTTGTCAATGTCTTGATTGTGCTGTTTCTGTTTCGTAATAATACACTTTCAGCACAGTGACTGAATCTATATAACTTTTTAATTTCTGCAATGAAGATATATTTGGTTGGTTAACTTATTCAATTTCAACAGTTCTGTGTTCAGAAGTATTACTGATTACAACTATAAACGTGTTTTATCATGCAGATATGTACTTTTCTGCGTAATAAAGGGGTGACCTATTAAATTTTGCTTTAATTAGGCACTGACCAATAAAGCAAATCAATGCGGAATCCCTCGGCGTTTATTGCACGTAACGTTATCTGACGTCATGCACGTAACTTTGCTTGACGTCATAAACAAACAAAAAACAACAACGTGGCGACGTCCTCGATAAGCGTACCATTCTGAGAAATAGGTAATCATAGTAATTCATACAGAAAATATGGATTATCTACATGATAAATAGAATATTATGTCAGTGCCTTTTACTATCAAGTTTATTAGGCTCGGCACTAAAACGAAGAATGGCTCGGCGGAGCCTCGCCATTCTTCGTTTTCTAAGCCTCGCCTAATACACTTGATAGTAAAAGGCACTGACATAATATTCTCTATATACATGACGCCGTTCCAATCGCTTACGTTTAAATAGTTATTTCACATGGTCCTTTGTCTAAATTGGAGATTCACCTCTCTATAAATACTTCAGCGAAATGTGTTCTACATTATCAGTATGATCGAGTGACACTCATGACCAAGCAAAACGTTTAGTTCCAACCCGTGTGACAGATATAAACAAATATCGAGACTTAACGAGAATTCACAAGATAACGAAAATGTAATTTGGCTTGGTTACTTTAACTTATCTTCCAAATACCTTTATCTGAACGTCAGTACATTTGTGCAAAGACACGTATGGTCATGTACAGTTGTGCAAAGACACGTATGGTTATGTACAGTTGTGCAAAGACATGTATGGTTATGTAATATGTACAGTGTGCAAAGACACGTATGGTTATGTACAGTTGTGCAAAGACACGTATGGTTATGTGATGTGTACAGTGTGCAAAGACACGTATGGTTGTGAACAGTTGTGCAAAGACACGTATGGTTATGTAATATGTACAATGTGCAAAGACACGTATGGTAATGTTATATGTACAGTGTGCAAAGACACGTATGGTTGTGTACAGTTGTGCAAAGACACGTATGGTTATGTAATATGTACAGTGTGCAAAGACACGTATGGTTGTGTACAGTTGTGCAAAGACACGTATAATAATTTGTTTATATTTTGAGGAAATACATTTCTCAAAATTGAAGAGATATATGAATTTCGCGCCGATTCGCGGTCGCGGTAATAATTCGTGTATATTTTGAGGAAATAAATTTCTCAAAATTGAAGACATCCGTGAATTTCGCGTCGAAATTGGCCATTCTCACTCGGTATACAACATTAGTATTGAACACATAGGTTTATAGCACTTAACTGGGAGTAAGGTTCAGTTGAAACTAGAGTGTGTGTGTTAATTTAGGTCATAATAGTGTTTGAACAGTTAGATTAGTGTTTTGCCTTAGGCATTGGAATTGAATGCAGCTGGTAGATTAACTTTGTGGCAATAGTTAATAACGGTAGTGTAGATCTACATAGAGCTGGTATGCGAATGTTGACACAGTGAAAGTATAATTTGAATCAGTGATTACTGATATAGTGACTCTAATGTGATATAGGTGAGTGCGATAGTGAATTAACTGTGAACAATACTTGAAAATATATTGAGACAGACACTCAGTTTGAATTATTTCTATTGTAACTTAGTGCAATAGTGGTGTATCTAAATTATAGTTAGTGCACAAGTGAATTATATATATGGTTTATTTGAGTGAAATTAATTCCAAAAGGAGTGATTCAATTCAGAAGTGATAGAGACACTATGAATTTGAAGTGAAATAGATATATTAAGCAAAATATAAGTAAACAAATAAACACTTTGTGATATATTTTGTTTTAGATTAATTTAGTATTGGAATTAATTGAAAGCAATGCTAACCATGGATGGTAAAGAGGAAGAGAAAGTTAAAATTGAGGTTAAGGGGGCGAAACCGAAAGTCCCCAGCACAGCTACAGCTGAAGGTGGAGCTACAGCTGAAATCAAGCATGTCGAGACAACGGAGGAGGCTAAACTAGATATGCATTCAAACATTTGAAAATTAAGCCACCACCGATTGAATCTTCAAAAGACTTGGAAGAATTTATGAAAGCATTTGTAGCGTCAATAGACAAATCGGATACTTCCAGAAAGCAAACCGGTACATCGGTACCAAAGATACCAGAATTTTATGGAGAGCCAAATAGAAATGAGAAAAGTTTCATTACTTGGAAATATAAAGTGGATTGTTTAAGGATAGAGAAAACATACACAGATGAGCAAATACTCAATGGAATCAGAAGATCTTGCAAGGGTGAGGCAGCAAACATATTACGCAGATTAGGCATAGGAGCAAGCGTGGATCAGATAATTGGAAAGTTTAATGCCACATATTCGATGATTGTCAGTGCAGAGTCAATACCTAGGAGATTTTATGCTTGCTCACAGGACGCACATGAAACAGTTTCAATGTATGCTGCCAAGGTTGAAGACATTTTCTCACAAGCAGTAGAGTTAAAGGCATTACTACCAACACAAGAAAATATTCTGAAAAGTGTTCTCGACCAAGGTCTTCAGCCACAGCTGAAACAACTAGCTAACTATTAATACGAAACAGTTAAAGACTATGATAAATTTAAGATAGCGTTGAGGAAAATTGAGAATAGTCTGACGGAACAAAAAGAAAAAGGGAATAAGACAACATCACATGCAGCAACTAAAGTTGAAGAAAAGTCAGAATTGGGAGAAGTCAAACAAAAAATTACTTAAGACCTTACATGAAAGAATTGACAAATTAGAACAGGTTACAGAGCATAATCAACAACATCAGCAGAATGCAGATACATATAGAAATAGAGGAGTTTATAGAGGACGCAGAGACAATTTTTACCGTGGTAGTGGGCGTGGACGATACACACCAAGACGACCCACTCTATCAAACACTTTCAGACCTACTTACTCTGAATTTGATAACACACAACAACAACAACACTATGAAGACACACGGACATGCTACAAGTGCAATAAAAAGGGACATATTGCGAAATTTTGCCCGGAAAACTGATCAGTGCCTCGGTTGCGGGATTGAACGGGGGTACCACCACTACAGACATGTACAAAAATCCCAAATTAGTTGGAACCTCAACAGAAGCTGCCATAAAGATGAATAACGTTGACACTATGGCCTTGCTCGATTCTGGGTCATGCATATCATCAGTCTCACAATCTTTTTATCAGGAATTTCTTAAAGACGTCGAACTTAGTCCACTTACTGAAATACTGAAAGTGGAGTGTGCAGATGGTAGTGAGATGCCATACCTTGGTTACATAGAAGTTCAGATTAGCACTGACGGGGTGCCTACATCTACAACGCAGACATGTTTATTGCTTGTAACACCTGAACCTAAATATAGTGCTAAAGTACCTGTCCTAATTGGAACAAATATATTGAATGAAATTTTAACAGAATGTGAAACTAACTTTGGAAAAAAGTTTTTACAGTGTGCCAGCTTGAAGACTTCATGGTACTTATCATTTAGATGTATATCTTTACAACACAGAGAACTTAAACGCAACAAAGACAGGATTGCTATAGTAAGATCAGCAGAGCCCGGCACCGTAATTCATGGACCCAATCAGTCAATTCATTTAAAGGGATATACAGACAAAGAACTTAACTTACATGAAACTTCAGCAATACTTCAGGAATGTGAAGACTCGTCGTTACCTGATTTTGTAGACATAACACCCACAGTAATACATTATAGTTACAAAAACAACAGAGACATCTTGGTAAATATTAGCAACGTTATTACCAATTCTATAACAATAGCGCCAAAGGCTGTCCTTTGAGAAATTCAGCCAGTGACCATAGATGATTCTGTGTTTGACAAACTTGAACATCAGGAAACAGACATATTTGATGAAATCCACTTTGAAGCGGAACTTACAGAAGAACAAAACAAACTAATGAAGGAATTACTTTTAAAATATAAGGCCTTTTTTTTCACGGGAGACACAGACATTGGTAAATGTGACAAAGTGAAACATAGAATAGATCTTGAAAACGAAATACCATTTAAGCAAAGGCATAGGAGAATTCCACCTTCAATGATCGAAGAAGTACGTAAACACTTGGAACACTTATTATCATCAGGCGTCATCAGAAGCTCAAATAGCCCTTGGGCATCGAACATCGTTCTCGTACGCAAAAAGAATGGTAAACTCCGAATGTGTGTTGATTATCGGATGCTGAATCGAAGAACCGTTAAAGACTCATACGCTTTACCGCGAATGGAAGAGGTATTTGACTGTTTAAATAAAGCCATAGTTTTCAGTGTAATTGATATGAAGAGCGGATACCACCAAGTGGAAATGGTGAAACATAAAGCACGTACCGCATTTACGGTAGGGTCACTTGGATTCTTTGAATTTAACAAGTTACCATTTGGTTTATGTAACTCGCCAGCTACGTAGCAAAGACTAATGGAAGACTGCTTAGGCGATTACAACATGTCCATATGTGTAATCTATTTGGATGACATTATAATTTTTGCAGAGAATCTCGAACAATATCTTCATCGACTAGATCTCGTACTTACTAGATTAAAAGAGTGTAGCCTGAAATTGTCACCAGAAAAGTGCTATGTTTTTCAAAAGAAAGTCAAATTCCTTGGTCATATTGTAACAGAAGATGGGGTTCAAACAGACCCAGATAAAATAGACTAAGTAAAACAGTGGCCGTCACCATCAAACTCGGACGAGTTACGATTATTCTTAGCATTTGCGGGGTACTACAGGAGATTTGTTAAAGACTTTTCGAAAATAACAAAACCATTGAACGAGTTATTACCCCCAACTACAACATCCAAGAAAAATAAACCTAAAGTTAAGGAATGGAAATGAACTACAATTGAACAGCAAGCTTTTGACAACTTAAAACAGATTCTTACAACAGCACCAGTTCTTTCATACCCAGACTTTTCGTTACCCTTCGAGCAGCATACAGACGCTTGTAACTCAGGACTTGGAGCAATTCTTTATCAAAAACACCCATAAGGAAATAAAGTAATTGCATATGCAAGCCGAAGTCTATCCCCATCAGAGAAGAACTATCCTACATTCAAACTGGAGTTTTTAGCTCTCAAATGGTCAGTTTCGGATGAATTTAGTGACTATCAAACTAGCAGCAAATTTACTGTATACACCGATAATAACCCACTCACACATATATTGACATCAGCGAAGTTGGACGCTACGGGGCAAAAGTGGGCTGCCGCTTTAGCAGGATACAACTTCGATATCGTCTACAAACCTGGCAATGAAAATACAGATACCGATTCCATGAGTAGATATCCACACGAAAGGGTCATAGAAAACAGTGAAGACTTCATAAAGATAACTGACGACACTGTGAAAGCAATTTGCACTAACATTCAAGCAATACCATATATAGAGACTATTCCAGTAGCAACAATTAACATTTCGGAAGCTACAGAAACTCCTGGACATTCTCTTGCAAACATTGAACTCCGAGATATAAGAAAGACCCAAAGAGAGGACATTGTAATTGGAAAATGGGTGAAAGCAACAATGGACAAGAGACTACCAAATTTAAAATTCTACACTAAGGAAGACCAAATAATGAAAAGAAACTTTGAACACTTCAAGTTAATTAGAGGAGTACTGTACAGAGAAGTAACGTATAGTGAAGAGAAAATAACACAACTGGTTCTTCCAAAAGTCTACAGGGAGACAGCACTCCAAGGTTTACACAATGATATAGGCCACCCAGGAAGGGATCGCACTAATTCACTTTTACGCGATAGATTTTTCTGGCCTGGGATCACTAGAGCCATCAAAAGGAGGAATAGGCAGTATTTTAGTAATAACCGATCATTTCACCAAATTAGCTCTAGCAGTACCAACTAGAAATCAAACGGCTAAACTAACTGCCGAAACATTTTACGACAATTGTATACTGCATTATGGAATACCCACAAGGATACACAGTGATCAGGGAGGACATTTCGAATCTGCAGTCATTAAGGAGTTTTGTGACCTGTTTGGGATGCAGAAATCCAGAATAACTCCTTATCACGCTAGCGGAAACGTACTTACAGAAAGGTTCAACAGAATTTTGTTGAATATGTTAGGAACCCTGGAGCCGGACGAGAAAGTAGACTGGAAAAAGTATGTCGCACCATTGGTATTCGCGTACAACTGTACGAGACACGAATCAACAAAATACTCCCAATTCCAGCTAATGTTCGGAAGGACACCAAAACTTCCTATAGATTCCATTTTTGAAACACCCACAAAAGAAACCAGTGAGAAATCAACATCCGAGTATATTGAGCAGTTAAAGAAGAGATTAGAGACAGCAAAGGACATAGTAAACAAGCACACGAATAAAGCAAGAGAAAAGCAGTAAAAGTATTATGATAGAAAGGCTAAAGCAACTAAGATACAAACAGGAGATAAAGTGTTAGTAAAAGTTCTAGCCTTTGATGGAAAACACAAAATTGCAGACCGATTTGAAGACGATGAATATGATGTAATAGACCAGCCAAGCCTAGATATCCCTGTGTTTAAGGTCAGAGCACCTGATGGCAGGATTAGAACACTTCACAGAAACAACTTGTTACTATTAGGAACCGCAGACACTGGGCCAGAAAAGGATAACAATGTTGTTCATACTATGAAAGATAATCAAGACAAAGATAAAACGACAGCTGTCAAGAAATCAGAAGAAAATATAAGAGAAGCAGGAAAGAAACAAGGGGATATTGAATCGGAAGATTCAGATTTTGAAGATGTAATACTTACATTTCCACATGGGGACGCCCATATGTCTGATGAAACTGATAAAATGTCTGTCAAAAAAGGAGAAGAAACAAAGAGGGAAGAAACGCAAGTCAAAGGAAAGAGAGATGATAAACTCTTAGAAGAGGAGGATAAAATGGTTATAGCCGAGAAACCATAGGAAACAACAATAAGAAACAGTATAGATAAAGGATTAGACAAAGCTGCTGAAACAAATACAAAGGCAACAGAATACAAGAAACCAGGGATAGAGGAAACAGATACAGGTCATACAGACTATGAATCAGTGGGAGAAGATGAAAATATAGAGACAAGTATTTTCATCAATGAACCGCTAGAAGAGACAGAAGTAAAGAGAACAGAAATAGAAGCTGATGAAGAAAAGGAAATTAAGAAGCCAAGAGATGTTAAAATTATAGAAACACAGTTACAGGAAGAAACAGAAAATGCTCAATATAGACGTAATAGACAGGATGTGATATCAAAAGTACCTCCAAGGAGATCAGAGAGAGCTTCCAAACAACCGAAATGGATGGAGGACTATCACACGAATGCTGTCACAGAAATAATTGACCCAAGAAAAGATGCATTAAATAAACTTTTAATGTCTGGAATATTAAGCAGTGTAAGTGTGGATATAGCAAATAAAATGTGGGAAGCAATAATGAAGTGATTGCAGAGACAAATGTAAAGTTTGTAAATGATTCTGAGATGTTAAATTTTATTATGTTAGACCATGATAACTGAAATGTGATATCAGAAATAAAGCTGATTAGATACGTCATTCATATTATATAGCAACTAATATAAATACATATATTAGTTAAGAAGGTTTATGTTTCAGGAAGAATTAATGTTTTAATTTTGAGACACACTTTTTTCAGACAGGAGGAGAAGAAAGTAGCAGTATTTAAGTTTACGACCTTGTTTTATTTTATTCAGTTTATTAACAATTCTAGGTTTTTCTTTCAGATTGGAAAAAGAAACGGTTTTACATTAGCGAAACAGTTATGCTTAGTATTCTGATAATACTTGGTATGATATACTAAGGAGTCGCAATATTTTAGCTAAGCAATGTAAGGGAATGATAGTCTAGAACTTGTCATTTCGCAAATATTTTTTTTCAAAGAGGGGGAGAGTGCAGCAGGTTCAAGATTTGGTCTATTCTCTAAACCCTTAAATGGAGCAAGCTGCTTTAATACCTGTTTGAAGATTGTTACTATTTTTAGACTGGTTTTTCCAATAGGGTACATTATGTTTTATTATGCTAATCTGGTTGTGTAATAGCCAAAGTTTGGCGAGAAATTTGGTCATGTGACTTGTTGTGTTGGGTAAAGTTCTGGGCAGTTGACAGCCATCTTTATCAGGGAAAAGTCATGTTGGAATGTTAAGAAAGTTTTTTCATGAATCTAGACATTCTTGAAAATGGTTGGAAGTGGTTGAATGAGTTTAAAGGACGGTTTACTGATTTGCTGAGGTTGGTATAGAGCTGGTTTTGAAATGATTGGAATTGTTCAAGGAGCGCAGATTGTTTTGATTCGGATCAGGTTATCTTATGTTTTCGCGCAATTCAGTAAAGTTGATTTGAGATCGCGCAGGATTGATATTTCCTTTCTTGCTAACACTTTTGCATGAACAAGTTTTGCACTTTGATTTACAGCGCTAACCATCACAACACAGTGAGATAGTATGACCATTGATTGACACAACACATATGTACACAGGGACTTGTTCCATAAACCTGTAAGTGTATACTTTAGTTGTAAAATATTATTATTTTACAAGGGAAACATAATAATCTTTGTTGTAATTTTATTAAGCTAGGCCACTATGCACAGATACAGTGATACTATGACTATAATAATATATGAGTAATGTAAATATTAAAACTGACTACGATATATTATTGTATGATTTAATTAATGTAATAACTTGTGATTGCCTTAAATGGGTTCAGATATATTTCATATATAGTTTAATACAGGATTGCTCAGGAACTTTAATTTATGTATTTACAGGTTCCGATGATGTCTTAGATGATGTGTAATACGATGTTCTACCATATATCGTCATAAACTGTATGTTCTTCCGAACCCTAAATAAATTCTGTAAAAAACATATCCACTGAGTTAGTTGGACACTATCACCTTTGGGTGACAAACCCAGATGTATTGCACACGTATGGTTATGTACAGTTGTGCAAAGACAGGTATGGTTGTGGATATTTGTGCAAAGACACGTATGGATATGTAGAATTGTGATTCAAAGTATGTTTTTCAGTTTTGCCTAGTAATAATATATTCAATTTTAAACGTATTAACAAAATTTAAACCAAATTTATAAACGATTAATTCAAATGTTTAACTTTGACGTTTCATTTGTTATTTCTATTCTTAATGAATTAAATATTTCCAGCAGGTTTAAATTGTGCCAGATCGATAACTGATCAAGCCGGACTTTGAAGATCATCGATACCAAGGGCTCTCGCCCGCTATAAACTCTCTGGATTTTTTTCCCTGACATTTTCTGGTTTATTTGTATCCACATATTCTCATATATGACATTAATGTTTATTGATACATAAGTAATCAGTATGCTGACACGTTTATATAACATATTTATCAAAGAAGCTGGTTTTCTGGCCATGACAGAAATATCATAATACAAGTCACGCTGAGGTACGCTTTCTGACGTTAAATGACGTATGTGATAAACTGTATCTCACATTCGTGCTTATTTATTATTGCCTAAACTCCTCTTCGCCTAACTAAACTCCTCTATTTATGATTTTTTTGAATGCTGTTTTACACCATTTTTAAAACATGTTAGGCCATATGTGACGGTCGATATTTTGTGGTAGAGGAAGATTAACCTTTTTTTCCTGGGTAGAACCAGTTATATATACCTACCTAAGAATCGACACTTTCTCAATTACAAGTTGAGCTCCCAGTGGGATTCGAATCCGCTGCGGTGAGAGGCGAGAAGGTTTACAACGCAGCGTCGTTAACCCCTCGACCACAGGCTCTATGTATGAAAAATAACGAACTATTTATGTACCATGTTGCCATATGGTTGACCACTGTCATGACAAGTTGTAATAAATGAGTTATCAGTATAGTAACCGTGAGTTCTTATATATCTAGTCGTATTTAACTCAAATTATAACAAATAGTCGTTTTATATTTTAAAACATAAACAAATCACATACGGTCATTGTCTGAAATATTTTTATTCTAGAGGCACACTGCTTTAACAGTTTGTTTTTTAAATGATTGATATTTCTGCCGCAGGTCCCTACTATACCAGGCACATTAAAGAACGTCCATGACATTTTCAGTTTCCCGTTGAACAAGGCCAGCGTCACGTCAATGTCTTGTTTACATATTAATGATATATCGTTGTAATATTATAAACTGGTGAAACGCACACAAATAAACTTAATTATGTATATCAGTATGATTGTATCTAACATTTAAGGTCATGCTGGCGATTCAATATTACTGATTTATTTTTAAAAACGGTTTCTCTTTTAGAGTTGTACTTAAAATGTTCGTTGACCGAGAAAAGATGTGCATTACCAGCAACGCATCCTTGTAAACTTATATGGAAACTACAAAACAAAATAGTTTTTTTCTCGGATTCTCCGACTTCTTCCCAAATCAAAACCCCATTTAAACAAGGTCATCCGCATTTTTAAAAGCGAGCATTCGTCGACTGAAGCCGAACACTTAATTTCTAATTTTAATTGGCACAATTTCTTGCGGTTTAATTTTGCACTTATAGCTGTATATTCCATATTTCGATTGCCTTTTTGTGTTTGTCTCTTTATTTGTGAAATCATGTACACCAGCTCACTGCGAAGAGACACATTTTAACGCATGGCATTACCTGCTTTATAGACATGGAGTAGCAACGTTCGTACATGTATACATAGACAATGCACACGTTATTGCGTAATGATAACAAAAACACTGTGACATATCGGACGTGTATCGTTTATCACTTTCACTAAGAGCGTTAGGCTGCGATAGGTCGTTATGGCAACTATTTGTTTTATTATGAAATAAATTCATAACAACTAGCGCACACCCGCGCAATTACTTGTTTAGTTACTACTAAATATCAAAGTACTGAAAGTACTAAGAATGCAATGTTTCATAGAAAAAACTATATGCATATTAGCACGATTGCTGGACATTTAAAATTTCCATAAATTTGACACATTTTGAGCCAACTTGGCGACCTACAAAAATCTTACAGGGTTGATCCATTCCAAATATATTGTGATCAATTGTTTCAAATCTAGACTAGAAAATTATTTTATGTATTAGCTGATGGATAGACGGATTTGTGTTTTATGGACAAACTGTCACTCAAGATGACCTCCATGTCTAAAATTATGTCATTTACAGAGTGGCGTGTATTAAGCAGTCTACCGGGAACAAGATGCACTAGAGGGCCTGTATCACTATACTGGCTTGAATAGTCCAAGGCCTACTGTAAAACAATTTTTAAAAAAAAATCAAAGAAAGGCTATAACTCTGATGTGTCTAGTCTGATGCAACTGGTTTTGAACTTGTCCAAGCTCAGTTGCGTAACCTAGAAAACGCCTTCTAATGCAGGGACAAATAATTTAACAAGAGGCACTACCCGTTGATTCAACTTCCCTATGTCTGTCCCACACATTGAAAAGAAACTTTACAATAATATTTACTAAAAAACTAAAAATACAATTATAGGTGGAAAAAATAATTGAAATAGACTATAAGTAAATACACGGGTAAACGTGGCAATAATTTAAAAAAAAAAAAAAAAACCCCAAGAAACAGAACAGAACCTAGCTGGACGAAGCAGGTTAAAATGCCACAGCCAGGTGCAGTTTCATGATTTAGTCGATTTCAAAATACATGTTTACAAACAAAACATTAAATCTTTTTGTAAGTACAGTGCCCGAATTCACCAAACATTACTGAGAAAACTAATGAATAGGCTTAAGACTCCATAATATATTTTTAAAATGGACATAAAACCTTTTTGTTTTTAAAATATGCATACAAATAAAAATAAACATCCTAACAAAATGCCACTCGGTTTAACAGTTGTCATTATGAATGAAAACGTAGATAATCTGGAGCTTGACACATGTTATGAATGAATAGATTTTGATCAGAACCTGATCAAACGCGGGCTTTCCAAATTGGATGACGTCATGACGTCACAACGGTCAGCGATTTTGACATTATGTTGTTAAAACTGTCAGCGTTAACTCAGACAGACACTTATTGATTTCATAGTAAAACAACTTAAAAAATGCGATCAGTGAAAAAAAACAACTTTTTTTTAAGAACATTGTGACGTCACATTAACTCACGCTTTTATATAGAGAGCTTCTTAAGGAACACCTTAACTAACGATATTATATAGAATAAGTAGATATAAAAATCGAACAGGGAAAGTAGCACTCAAGGACGACAGCCAACCACAAACACACACAGAAACAAAGAACAACTTTAAAAATGAATGAAAAGCATGAAAAGACATCAGAAACACAAAAGGGTTGACAATAGGGCTATCGCCTTAAGGAACATCTTAACTCATACTTTTTATGAATCTAAACCAGGTGAGCGCATAACACCTATCTGTGTCTCTTGAATGGTTATATAAGTAAGAACAGAAGGCCAGATTCTAGATTCAGTTTGTACACACGACGTTGGTCATGAACCTGTGGATACTTTTATGCCTGCTCTGCTCTGCCATGTCAGTTGGTACGTATTTGTTTTATGCTTGTGTGATAAACTTATGCAATCAATTTACCAGCAATATTTATCGAAATACGTGTATAAATTTAGTTTAAAACAGTATTCTAGATTATTATTTTTAAATAATTTTGCATATATGTATAATTGTACTCAAGGTTACAAAGCAAAATGATCTTAGACTGAAACGTTACATAAACTTGTACACAAGGTTACAAGGCAAAATGATCTTAGACTGAAACGTTACATTTATATTCTCATGTGAACACAATACTGACACTTACTTGTTTTTGCAAACATGACGGTTACATTCCAAACTGTGTAACTAATTTAGAATATTAAATGATGTGGTGTCAAACGTGTATAGAAACAATATTTCATTAGTTACAATTGTGGGATTACAATGTCCAACAATACTACGCTATATTTCAGAACTGGCACAACGCGGACGTTGTCCGAGACAGGCGGCAGTACCAATAGGAATTTGCCCACCTCGTTCGGTATGCACGAGAAGGGACGGAACGTGCGTCGGAAAGCTCTGTTGTACGGCATGTCCACCCGGGTGGACACCGATAAGGACTCCTTGCAATCCAGTGAGTGCTTGCAGACGTGCCCGGGGAAGGTGTTACGGCACTACCTGTTGTCGTCGTAACTAAATCGAGGGCTCAGTGCAAAACTATTGTGACTACATTTTTTTGAAATTTACTTTTTTTTTTTTAAGTTTTGGGGTTTTATTTATGTAATACATAATGTGTAAAAAGATTAAAGTTAAATTCTGAAGTGTTTGTTTTATATTCAAACTTTTATTTTTGTTTGTGTCTCTAGTCACTTTCATGAAATTGCAAAACTATTGTAAGTGAAGTTACAATAGTTTTGCAATACATTTTTATTTGATTAGCCAAATATTTACAGTGGAAAACTATGGTAACTGAAGTTACCATAGTTTTGCATGTTATACGTCACATGGTTAATTATAAAAATGCATTTGTTTTATTTATTTCAGTTCAAAATAAGAAGAAGAAAAATATTATGAAATAATTGATAATTTGTTCATTGAAAATAGATATCAGTAATTGCTTTTCGATATATCATTAATGGAATTAGCGATACCAAAAGTTAAATTAGTGATATAACACAATGAATTAGTGATATCAACAATTCATTTCTCGATATCGATATAAAAAATTATATGGTATTTAGTGACATCAATAATTGAACTACCGATATCGCTTATAGAATTAGCGATATCGATAAATGAGTTGTTGGTATCAGTAATTGCTATTTCATTCAACAGTGATTAAATGTGAAAACCATAAAAATATCATGTATTGTAAACACTTAAAATCATCGATAGTTATAAGAAAAGTACCTGCATAAGACAAATGTTCAGTATGTTTTTATAAAAGTGTAAGTGTTATTATTTGAAATAAAACAAATGCCCGCCATTTTAGCTCTTATGGCCGAAGGTCAGCAGAGCTTATGGGATGGCGAGTTGCCCGTCGTCGTCCGTTAACTTTTGCCTTGTGAGGGTCTTCATTATTAATTGGATCTTTACCAAACTTTTCCATGATCCTTATACCAATGAAAGCTCAGACAAGTTCGAAAACCATCTAGATTTTCTGAAAAATGCCATTTTCTGCCTTGTGAAAACTCTAGCACCTTCCTTTATTTTTTGATCTTACCAAACTTTAACAGATTATTAATATAAATGAAAGCTCGAAAAAGTTTGAAAACCAGTCAGATCGGATTAGTAACTGCAGAGTTAGGACCCTTGATTTTCTGAAAACTGATATGTTCTACCTTGTGAATACTCTAGCACCTTCATTTATAATTTGATCTTTAACAACATTGTACAGATTGTTAATACTAATAAAAGCTCAGACAAGATAAAAATTCAGCCAGATCGAATGATAAATACCAGAGTTATGGCCCTTGATGTTCTGAAAAATGTCCAAAAACCAGCTAGATCGTATTGGTAAAACCAGATATATGGCCCTTGCGGTGCTAAAGAAATGCCATCTTCTGCCTTGTTGTTGATTATTTGATATTTACCAAACTTTGTCCGTGTCTTTACACCAATTACAGCTCGGACAAGAAATTACATGAACCAGAGGTTTAATATTTTCCATTTATCATAAGCTTTATGGTTTTCTACCAAGTTTATTCAAATGGTGACCCTGGGATCAAATTTGACCCCGCCCCAGGGGTCGCATGTTTTACAAAGACATATGTGGAAAAACTTTTTAAAAAATCTGAAACTACAAGAGCAAAAGGTTTAATATTTTGCATTTACCATAAGCTTATGTTCCTATTAAAAGTTTGTTTAAATGGTAGCCCTGGGGTCAAATTTGGGACCGCCCCAGGGCTCACATGGTTTACATAGACTTATAAAGGAAACACCTGAAACTTGAAAAATCTTCTCTGAAACTACAAGAGCCAGAAGTTTAATATTTTTCATTTACCATAAGCTTATAGTCTTCTACCAAGTTTGTTCAAATGGTGACCCGGGGGTCATATTTTGCCGCCTCCCCAATGGTCACATGTTTTATATGAACATATATAGAGAAATCTTAAAAAAGTTTTCTTCTCTGAAACTACAAGCCAATGGTTAAATATTTTGCATTTACCATACTCTTATTGTCCGTTTTCAAGTTTGTTCAAATGGTGACCCAAGTGTTAAATTTGCATAGCCATCAGAGCCACACGAGCCCTTTTTGGTCTCATTTTATCTATTAAAGGAGAGTGTATCATGTTAGTTCCAGAATAGACTGCATTCTATATTTGTCTTTATAACAAGAGAAACAAGTACTGTCGAACAAATATTTGTTTCTTTCATTAACAAATTAAAATAACTGAAAATAGTTCAGGTTTTCAGGACTTTCAGTCCTATGATTTATCATAAAGCCAGTAATTATGTAGGGGAGATAACCCTGCCAAAAATGTGGTTAATATCGACACCAGACTAAAAACTGATTCACATTGCATCCTACTGATTTACTTTGATGATGCAGCTCTATATAATATCGTGAGTTAAGGTGTTAATTATGAAACCCTATATAATATCGTGAGTTAAGGTGTTCCTTAAGAAGCTGTCGATATAAAAGCGTGAGTTAAGGTGATAATTATGAAGCTCTATATAGTATCGTGAGTTAAGGTGTTCCTTAATAAGCTCTCTATATAAAAGAGTGAGTTCAGTTTTCCTTATGAAGCCCTATATAATATCGTAAGTTAAGTTGTTCCGTAAGAAGCTCTCTATATAAAAGCGTGAGTTCAGTTTTCCTTATGAAGCCCTATATAATATCGTGAGTTAAGTTGTTCGTTAAGAAGCTCTCCATACAAAAGCGTGAGTTAAGGTGTTCCTTATGAAGCTCTATATAATATCGTGAGTTAAGGTGTTCCTTATGAAGCTCTATATAATATCGTGTGTTAAGGTGTTCCTTAAGAAGCTCTCTATATAAAAGCGTTAGTTCAGTTTTCCTTATGAAGCTCTGTATATTATCGTGAGTTAAGGTGTTCCTTATGAAGCTCTATATAATATCGTGAGTTAGGTGTTCCTTAAGAAGCTCTCTATATAAAAGCGTGAGTTCAGTTTTCCTTGTGAAGCTCTATATAATATCGTGAGTTAAGGTGTTCCTTATGAAGCTCTATATAATATCGTGTGTTAAGGTGTTCCTTAAGAAGCTCTCTATATAAAAGCGTGAATTCTGTTTTCCTTATGAAGCCCTATATAATATCGTGAGTTAAGGTGTTCCGTAAGAAGCTCTCTATATAAAAGCGTGAATTCTGTTTTCCTTATGAAGCCCTATATAATATCGTGAGTTAAGGTGTTCCTTAAGAAGCTCTCTATATAAAAGCGTGAATTCTGTTTTCCTTATGAAGCCCTATATAATATCGTGAGTTAAGGTGTTCCTTAAGAAGCTCTCTATATAAAAGCGTGAATTCAGTTTTCCTTATGAAGCCCTATATAATATCGTGAGTTAAGGTGTTCCTTAAGAAGCTCTCTATATAAATGCGTGAATTCTGTTTTCCTTATGAAGCCCTATATAATATCGTGAGTTAAGGTGTTCCTTAAGAAGCTCTCTATATAAAAGCGTGAGTTAAATGTTTTCTTATGAAGCTCTATATAATATCGTGAGTTAAGGTGTTCCTTAAGAAGCTCTCTATATAAAAGCGTGAGTTAAATGTTTTCTTATGAAGCCCTATATAATACATATATATAATATCGTGAGTTAAGGTGTTCCTTAAGAAGCTCTCTATATAAAAGCATGAGTTAAATGTTTTCTTATGAAGCTCTATATAATATCGTGAGTTAAGGTGTTCCTTAAGAAGCTCTCTATATAAAAGCGTGAATTCTGTTTTCCTTATGAAGCCCTATATAATATCGTGAGTTAAGGTGTTCCTTAAGAAGCTCTCTATATAAAAGCGTGAGTTAAATGTTTTCTTATGAAGCCCTATATAATATCGTGAGTTAAGGTGTTCCTTAAGAAGCTCTCTATATAAAAGCGTGAATTCTGTTTTCCTTATGAAGCCCTATATATTATCGTGAGTTAAGGTGTTCCTTAAGAAGCTCTCTATATAAAAGCGTGAGTTAAATCTTTTCCTTATGAAGCCCTATATAATATCGTGAGTTAAGGTGTTCCTTAAGAAGCTCTCTATATAAAAGCGTGAGTTAAATGTTTTCTTATGAAGCTCTATATAATATCGTGTATTTACATGCTCCTTATATACACGAGCATATTTGTGTTTTACTTATATTGCCTATTAATGCTGCCTTGTTGGTTAGAGAATAGTTCATGGCCGGGATTTTTTTTTATTTACATTGTAAATATTTCTTTATTCCCGTTTTATTGGGATGACAGTAGGGTAAGTGTGAGGTTTGATGCACCCTAGAACCTCGTTTAAACCCCAACGGCTTTTTTGCCACTGACCGTTCTTAAGGCGGTAGCCCTATTGTCAACTCGTTTGTGTTCGTGATGTCTTATTTGGCCTTTTATTCATCTTTAACATTGTTCTTTGTGTCTGTGTGTGTTTGTGATTGACTGTCGTCCTTGAATGCTACTTTTCCTGTTCTATTTTATGTCTATATTTCTATATATCAGTATATTGGTATAAACAGGGTAGTGCTTCATCACAGGATGAATTAATGTTTCAAAAGAAGCTGTTTTGGATGTAATTAGTTTATGGACGTACATATATGTTAGATAAACGCCTACTGAGTTTGAGAAAAAAAAGGTATATATACTGAGCAAAAATTATTTAATCGTATATGCCAATACCTTTGTTAAAGGCTAGCACTGTCATAAAAACAATTTTCTTTTAATCAAACTTGTGGGCAAACTTATTCCCCTTGATTTGGTTTAAACAGCATTTCCGGGTCTTGTGGTTAAAACTTTGACTTAACACAGTTATATTGAAAAAAACAGAGAATGACCTCATCACCATAAAAACAGAGAAAATACGCTGATCTTTTCACTCATTTTTGCGCATACAGCTTTCAAGAACGAATATTTTGAGATTACCTCCATTTATAATAAAAAATATAGTGATTTCGCAATTTGAATAAAACATGTTTCAGCAGCAACAGACAAACTTACAAAGATGATTATTAATATTGATCAGAATGATTGAGTGATAAGCATAAAATGAGGAAATTGTATCTAGATTGGTGTACAAAGTGTAACAAAGTCATCCCTGTGCAAATCACAGCTTAAAAGAGGAACGTTTTTTATTTTTGCTGAGTGTACATTGATCAGAGACTAATTTGGTTATGAGCACAATTTAAAGTCATTGCTCGTCCACCAAGACAAAAATAGACTGATAATATATTTGCATAGTTAAGGTTATTAATGTAGATTTAACAATGTTTATAATGCAACAATATATCATCTAATACGTAATTGTAATGTGCCTTGTACAACGAACACTGCAGGTGAACAATTGATTCTCTAACGTACGTGCATGGTACAGCATTGTCCTCAGGCATGCACTTGTTACAACAATATCAAGCATTTGAAAGCAACCTGTTAAAGCAGATTGTCTCCGGAATAAAAATACTCAAGGCCGTATGTGACTTTATTTTAACGAGCTCGTCGGCTTTATAAAAAATATAATTAGCAGTCACATTAGAACTAGTATGGATCAGGGACCGTTCACGGCCAGGTTGTTCGTATTCCTATGGGTACTAACTCTGCGCTACATATCGCTGATTTGTTTCATACTGTTATGAAAGCGATTTTATGTTGAGTTTGTCACCTGCTAACCAGGGAGACATTATTGATGCATTCATTAATACATCTCGGTATCTGGATGACATACACATCAACACTAATAATCAGTTCTTTGCTCATGTATGGTCACTAGAGCTCTAGTTGAATGAAACCAACAGTTCGGATACCATATCAGCATTCGCCGATCTTCATCTCTCGATTTCTAATGATTACATATATAATACAACCTATGATAAGAGAGATGACTTTAATTTTGACATCGTTAACTACCCTCGTACCTAGTCCATCGCATTTTACCATCGACCATCGCATCTTACCATCGCATCTTACCACCGACCATCGCATCTTACCATCGACCATTGCATCTTACCATCGCATCTTACCATCGACCATCACATCTTACCATGGTCGATGGTAAGATGCGATGGTAACATGGCCCTAACAGGACACCGTAATCATTGCGTATATGTGCTGTGATTTTTCTCATGTTTGTGTATCAATACAATTATTACTTTTTGATAATAATTTCTCTTCTTTTAGAAACGAAACATAATTTCGGAATATAAAAGAAGTCAAGCTGCTTTAAGCCAAATATTTTAAAAATATCTATAAAAACGAAAATATGATCTATTATATTAAAACGAAAATATGATCTATTATATAGCAGCTTTTAGCTAACCTGAGCAAAGCCAGTGTGAAATATTGTGATGCCTTTCGTCCGTATGTATGTACGTACGTACGAGGGTCATTCAATAAGTTCTGTCACTAACGCGTTTTAACAATTATGTGCTCGTTGTGAGTGTTGATGTTTGATACCAAATGAAAGAGAGTTTCAATACCATTCATTGATGGTAAAATGAATGCTGTATCTTTTGTGTGACGAAAGTTATGGAATATTTAATACACATCACTTATACATACTAAAGCATTTTCGTCCTGAGTTTTTTCAGGTATGTTAATTGTTACCTTTTGTAATGCCTGTTTCTCTCTAAGTACTTGTCGAAGATCTTTGAAATTTCTCAAACATTACCAGTTATATCTGTGCATTACAAGATTTAGAATTTAAGCATGATACGAGGGTGCTTCAAAAAGTTCTGTCACTAGGCATATATCCTTTAAACTGGATATTACACTGAGATAAAGTAGTGTATTTATAGTACTACTGTGTTCGCTCTCTTAAATTCCACAACAAAAATGAAAAATGTCCGGTTATTTATACCCCTGAATTACCTCCCCCTACCACACCTTTTTGATACTGGCATCTCTAAAAATGTCCTTGTTACAAAACGTTGTAAAAATTAGTTGAATAATTCTATGCTTTTAAATTTTCTTGTACGCCATCTGTTGTTATTCGCCCATATTCCATGAAAATGATTTTCGAGAATTCGGAAAGATCTTGCTGCAAACCAGATATGAGTGAATGCATATCCCTTAATTTTAGCAGAAATAACACTGATTTTCTTCATTTTGTTTACGGAAATGTTATTATATCTTTTAAATGTCGTAATTATTCTCATAGTATTAATATGTTTTCATAATATTTCACAAATCCTAGTCCTTCAATGTTTAAATTTCATATTTAACACATTATTGTATAATTTGGTACAATGTTTAGTGAAAATATTGATCATCCAAAAACGCTATTTTTAGAAGACTGCCCTTCCATTTAATGTCCATTTATCATTATATTAATTTTACACGTTAACTTAAAATGTTAATTTCTAAGACAATGGCTTTTCATCTACCATGCTTAAATTCTGAATCTTGTATTGCACAGATATGACTGGTAATGTATGTGAAATTTCAAAGGTCTTCGACAAGAACTTAAAGAGAAACAGAAATTTAAAAAAAGTAACAATTAACATACCTGAAAACACTCAGGACGAAAATGCCTCAGTATGTATAAGTGATATGTATTAAATGTTCTATAACTTTAGTCACAAAAAAGATACATCATTCATTTTACCATCAATGGTGTGGTATTGAAACTCTCGTTTATTTGGTATCAAACATCAACACTCACAACTAGCACATAATTGTTAAAACGCGTTAGTGACAGAACTTATTGGATGACCCTCGTATATGAAAAGGCATTGTCTAAGAAATTAATATTTTAAGCTAACGTGTAAAATTAATTTAATGATAAATGGACATTAAATAGAAGGGCAGTCTTCTGAAATAGCGTTTTTGGATGATCAATCTTTTCACTAAACATGGTACAAAGTTCTACAATAATGTGTTGAATATGAAATTTAAACACTGAAGGACTAGGATTTGTTAAAAAATATGAAAACATATTAATACTATGAGAATAATTACGACATTTAAAATATATTATAACATTTCCGTAAGCAAAATGAAGAAAATCAGTGTTATTTCTGCACTACTACTTTATCTCAGTGTAATATCCAGTTCAAAGGATATATGCCTAGTGACAGAACTTTTTGAAGCACCCTCGTATGTTTACATAAAACTACCGAAGTAATGTTACTGAACCTGAACCAAGGCAACATTTAAATTATCTGGATTTAGCCGGTCACTAAATTGGTGATCATAATTGGCACATTTTTTTGCAAACTAATTTTGCTTTAAATTGACTCAAACTTAAATCGCATGCCTTTTGTGTTTGTGTTTTTATTTGTTATTCCATATCTTCAGCTTACTGCGAGTTCGGAAAGTTAAGAAGCACGTTTGTGTTAAAGTCTTTCTTTATAATTTCATGTCACCAGCTCACTGCGAGTTCGGATAGTTAAGAGACACGTTTGTGTTCAAGTCTTTATTTGTAATTTCATATCACCAGCTCACTGCGAGTTTGAGTAGTTAAGAGACACTTTGTGTTCAAGTCTTTATTTGTAATTTCATGTCCCCAGCTCACTGCGAGTTCGGGTAGTTAAGAAACACTTTTGTGTTCATGTCTGTGTTTGTAATTGCATGTCACCAGCTCACTGCGAGTTCGGGTAGTTAAGAGACACGTTTGTGTTCAGGTCTTTATTTGTAATTTCATGTTACCAGCTCACTGCGAGTTTGAGTAGTTAAGAGACACTTTTGTGTTCATGTCTTTATTTGTAATGTCATGTCACCAGCTCACTGCGAGTTCGGGTCGTTAAGAAACACTTTTGTGTTCATGTCTTAATTTGTAATTTCATGTTACCAGCTCACTGCGAGTTCGGGTAGGTAAGAGACACGTTTTAACGCATGATATCATCCGCTTTAGAGACATCGAGTAGTCACATCGTACATACATAGAAATCTGACTCGAACACAACTTCATTGTTGTCTGTTTTAATGCGTGTTTTTGGTTGACTGTGTTCTGTGACAGCTACATTTCCTGTTCGACTATTATATTTACATTAACTGTGTTATGTCTATTAAGTGATAAAAATGTTTTAAAATATAAATGCATAACAGACGTGTAGTGGTTATTATTATCTCGAATAAGAGCGTAAGGTCATGTGTTTGAGTTCCTAACCACGGCGGTGGAGTAGTGGTATGGTATGCTTCGCATGCAGGTGGTCTTGGGTTCAGAGGAAAGTCTTGACATTCAGCATAATTATAAATAGTAGTGCAAGGAATGGTTCATCCTTGTGTCAATATAAAGGGACGCACGCACGCACACAAACATTCACACACGCACACACGCACACGCGCACATACGCATTCACACGCCCGCACACACGCACACACGCACACACACACACACACGCACACGCACACGCACACACATACACACACACGCACACACACACATTACTCCTTTAACAAAGGCAAAATGCTGATATAATTTAAAGAAAAAGAAAACACCACACATATGTTTTAATCCGTGTATTATTAACAATGCTCATAAACAACAAATAACATTAATATCAGTTATAATAAATAGAGGATATTTGTTGGCTTGGAGTGAATATAGGATTTATTTTCATCGAGAAGTGAGAATACTTATATTTTCACGAGTGCTATATTTTTACGAGTGCTTTAGCATGAGTGAAAATATAAGTTTTCTCACTTCGAGATGATAAATCCGATATTCACGACTAACCAACAAATATTTTATTTATTATATACTTTTTATCATGCAACACTATCAAACTGTTTCAAACAAAAAATACGTTTCGTTCCGACAGTTCCCCTTTAACGTATTCGGGGATAAATATAGTAAGGCCAGCGCGTGAGGCGATTTACATATATTTAGTGCGCATAGAATATAGTTCTAAACTTTGACACGAATTATGACTGTTACAAGTCTTAGCTTTCCAAAAAAACTTTTTTTCTGTAAATTTTAAGTTATAAAAAGCCAATAGTTGAAGACTAGGAGGCTGTTTTGTGGGATGTTTTGCATCGTATAATACCTGCATGCGCATATTTCTGCACATATGGGGAGCAGATTAATTACTTATTGCAGCGAAAGAGAAGAGAGAAAAAGTAAAAAAAAGAAAGAAACGAAAGCTAAGGGATTTGAACTAGGACCTTCTGTGTAGAAGTCGAGCGCTCTAACCATTAGGCGCAATTTCCTCGTAACGTACCTCTAACTAGACGTTGTTTTATTTTCGTGACGTCATCGCTCTAACGTCGTTATATTTGACAGATTTTTTCATAAACTAAACGTATTTTATCACTATGTTCATGCTTTATTTTATCACATAACGTCCCTTGTTAGCAGTGTCGAACACCCATTTAATATTCTATTGTATGACACACGTGTAATACTGCCTGAAACGATTTTGATTGGTACCTGTAACACTACGCAAGTTTATTAACTGAAACTATTTTTATTTATTACAAATTCACCCAGATCTGAGTCATAAACTTATTATTTGTGACAGCTTATAAAAATAATGCACGTTATACAAAACATTGTTGTTGGTTTGTGTAAAAAGTTGGCGTAAACTGCTATTTTGTAAAGAAGTTAAACACGAACTCTTTTATACTCAACGTTATGTGTGAGACGCGACGTTACGACGTCACATATTGTATGACGTTTTGGCGCTAAAGTGTGTCTGACGTCGTGGCGGTTCTATGTCAATCTGAATTAATTTTTACTAATTTGATTGCAATGTTATGTGATAAAAAGGATCTTAAACTCGTTCCCATTCCATATAAGATTTATGAAACTCGTTATGAATTATTTTTAATTTTAACTCGGCAAAAGGCTCGTTAAAATAAAAATAATTCATAGCTCGTTTCATAAATCTTATATGAAATGGGAACTCGTTTAAGATCCTCTATATCTGTAAAATTGCAAAAAAAAATATACTTACGATTATTTCAGACCTTTACACACAATTAAAAGCGCAGAAAAGCAATAGAAAGTAAACAATCGGCGGTTTCCAAAACGAATTGGCAACATTATCTTCGCCATTTTGTTTTTGTGTATTGCAGGTATGGGGTACCTACGGGGAAATGGTCATATGTTCACGTCGCGAGACGTAGGCATGGGCTCATGTCTACGGCCCATTGACCAATAAAATCCCGAGAATTTTATTTGCAGTATGACAAAATCCACTATTTCACTGGGAAGTATATAATAAAATGCATTACGTACAACTGCTTTCACTGTTATAGAACGTGGACTCCATTATTAAAATTTGGGTCAATATAAATTCATTTTAGAAAATAATTACAAAATAAATCATTTCTTTTTTTATTCAATAATAAGTGTTATACAAATGGTTGGAAATCAGTCGTTATCAAGCATAAGAATTATTCACTATATTGCAGTCTCGGTTTCATTGAGACTGCTCATGAACGGTAGTAAAAATGTGCTTGCCACCGTTCATGCCCTCTATATCCGGGTTGAGCAGAACTCAATAGCACGAAAGTTATGACAACCATATGACGGTGAACATGGAACTTCAATGTGGTATTACCAGTATGTGTTTCAGTTGCATATGCGATGTACGTGTGCACTAAACTAGATTTCATGAAATTTCCGATTTATTTATTGTTAAAGAAATAGTTTAGTATGGAAAGCCCAACAACTCGGCCAGGTTTTGTTGTAGAGAACCATTTATATTAAATCATAATTATGCTATAAAACGTTTTTGTTTTGTGATCTTATTAAATGTTTATCTAATAATATGTAAAAACTGCTAGCAAATGAAATTCATTTAAAAAAAAAAAATATGATTTTTCAACCAAATCACGCCGATCGTGGGGGGTCGATATTTCCAGACCCAACGTTTTCTTACACAGTATTTTAACCGAAGGTAGCAAAATGATATAATAAATTCTGACAAGCTGTATTGTACTTCAAAGCCACCATGATCGACCCCAAAGGACCAGTAGAAATACTAACACTGATAACTACTGAGAGCCGGGGAGACTTTTACAGCAGCCACACCTGCATGTGTGAGTTTTAATAAACCACTGAAAAGGGAGATCCTTTGGAAGCAACAAACACAACCAATAGAATGAAGTTGCAGACACGGTTTTACACGTTTGTACAATGTCAGTCATCATAAATCATATATAGGTTGGTATCATGGTCATTATGTGCTTATTCAATCATAATGACCGTTGACGGGCATTTGTTTATGTTTACATATATAGTTTATATTCTACTACCATATCATCCCTTATTTGTAAATAGTTTTATCTTTATACCATTTACAGTTTACATTAATTTTCAATTAAGCTATTTTCATTTCTTCATCTTTCATCTATGCATTAGTACTAGTATGTTTAACTGGAATTATTAGTAATCACCAATTTCTACTGATTTCGTACGTGTTAATCATTATTCTGAAATTCCACAGCCATTTTTAGCTCTCTGAAAATGTATACATTCTGAAAAGTGTTACATTTTTATTTCTAATAATCAACTACTTAAAATTTTAACATGTTTTATCGCACTTAAAATGATTTAAAACAGTTTAAAAGCACAGTAGTTATCCATTGTATTATATATCTGTCCTTAAATTAATATCAACCTCCCTACGATTTTATTTATATAAACCCAAACGTGTAACCTCACCTTAGCTCTCTGATTAATTGTATACATGCTGAAAATCGATACATGTTTAGCTGTGGTGTTATAATGTCTAATCTCGCGAGACAATTTATACCACGGGAGACTGACAAAATATTTGTTTATTTTAATAACTAATATAGTACAGCAATTGAAGGTATAGCACTTGTGGGGGTGGTGTGGAGGTAGGTGAGGGAGAGGGGTAGGATGTTCTAGGAGGAAATGGAGTGGGACAAGCGGTTAATGGTGAGGGAGTTGCACAGGAGGTATTAAAGGAATGGGAGGCACGAGGTATTAGATGATGATGGGCTAGAGACGTGTCAGTGTTGTGGGTTGAATGGGACGGGACGGTTTAAGCATATGTGACGTGGTAGGGTTATGGTGGTGCGTGGGATGTTGTGGTGTTGAAGCATAGACGCATTGCGTTTGTTCAGTATTTGGGAATCCAAGCTAAAACAA